>BJCN01341157.1:0-19325 GCA_018326445.1 Flaveria brownii
GAACGTTTCCTTCAACTGGGTAATCATGTCATATGCTCCATGATGTTCATACTCCTTTTGGAGATCCGGAGTCATACTTGCCAACATGAGGCAAGACACTTGGATCGAGTCCTCAGTGTATTTTATTACCCAATTCATAAAGGCCTCCTCATCTTCCTCATTGGGTTGATCGGGAATCGGATTGTCTAATATGTATGACCGTTTCTCTTGCTTGAGAAAAATTCTAAAGTTTCGAAACCAATCAATAAAATTATTATGGTTTAGACGCTCTTTTTGGAGAATGGTCCTTAGTGATAGTGAGTGAGCAGACTGGATATCATTATTTTCATTGTTGTTGGTGGCCATCTACAAAGTTTAACAAAGTCCAATTTTAGTATTTTTTTATATTGTCGTATTTTAATAATTAATACCCTTTTATGTGTCATACATAAATTTAAAGTTCTAGAATCCAACGTTACATTTAAATAGTGGTTAGTGACCTTTATCCCTTTATTTAAGTTAACACGGTAGTCAATATTTGACAATTGCAACCACTTGCAACTTCTAGAGGTATGGTATCGACTTTAAACATCATATGTATAGTCGGCATGTTAATCCCATCAACACCCTTTGCAAACGACATTGTAGGTGATCCATTTAACATGGTTTGCAAATCAAGTCGCCCTACTTGCACACACATGTGGTTTACCAACACAAGTGGTTAGGTTATCTTTATCCGACAAATATGGTATTCCCACCTTAGATCACAAGTTTCCTCAAAATGGTTAGGTGACCTTTATCCCATTTAGAGTTTCCAAGTGACTCAAGTGTTTATGCAAAAGGATTGTGTTAAACTTGTTTTCAAAAGAAAATTAAGTTTTCAAAATTCTAGTTTAGAAAACTATATGTACCTGTGTTTGCATGCTTTCAAACACATGGTGCCCTATGGCTCTCTTTTTAATAAAACCCCTTTTATTAAAAGTCATTAATCCTTTTAGTAACCTTTTATTAACCACTTAATGATAAAGAACCATTAATTTTCAGCTTCTTATGTTTGTTAATAAGTTTGTTATGCATATCCAAATATCAAACGATCAACCATAAAACAAACCAAACAAGCACAAACATTACAATCACAAGTGCATAACAATAGCGACTAAGTTCACTACACTTGTTTGCCATCACAAGTGTTGTCATTAGGTCTTTCCTAAGGGTTAACAATGACACATCAATGTGTCCATAAACTCCTATTTGAATCCACATCCAAATTCTTCGTGTCCATGTCTTTTGTGTCCTTCTTTGGGTCTTCAACTTGTGCATCTTCTTTTACAAAATCGTATCCTAATACAATTTTTCTAATAAAAGAAATGCACCTAATCTATTTATTACATAACCAATGAATAAATAAATTACAACCCAAAATACAAGCACAAAAATATTACAACCCTTTCAAGAACAAAACCAAACATGACAAAATCACATTCAACCAAATCCAAATCACATTAGGTCAAGGCTATGTTATGGACCAAAATATGTACCAAATACAACATTCAAGAACAACCATGAACTCCCTTTTTAAACCTAAAATTTCAGCCAACATAAACTAAAATTTTAGGGTTTTTGTCCAAATAAAACAATCAACCATTTGACATCAATCTTTCAAGGTTTATTCTAAAGCATGTAAAATAAACCTTGAAATACAAGGGATTCATACATCCATAACAAAAACAGCCCCTGATGGGTTGAAAAAGTCCATGAAAACTAACTTTTCTTGGGCTTTTGAAGCAAATATTCCACATAACCGGCTCTGATACCATTGTTGGCTTTGTGACAAGATTATCAAAGCTAGTTTAACCATTTAAACTACAAAAACGCAGCGGATATAAGTTGTTAAAATTAGCTTTAGTAATCTGAAAATTAAACCATTTTTAACACAAAACAAACCCATGAACAAGGATCATATGTATGTGAAATGAAATGCTATCAAATACGAAAAAGAACAACCATAAGATGTTCTTGAAACTACCTTTCAAGAACAAGAGGATGCTGTATGGATGAGAAGAAGATGATGATGTTCTTGAATGTCTAGCCTCTAAAAGAGAAGTCCTCAAGCTTGTATACCCACAAACTCTTGAAAACACCTAGCTTGTTAGGAAATGCAACACCACAAACCCCTCTTCTTGTGCCTCCTTAAAACCCAAAATTTCAGCTATGGACCTTCTCAAATCCAAAAATCTTAGCCTTTCTAACTCAAGATTTCAGCCAAGAAAGAAGAATAGAGAACTTGCATGTGTGTGAAAAATAATGTGTGTAATGGTAGAGTGTTGGAATGATTCAAATCTTGTAAAAACCAAGACAAAAGAATCCTAAGGCCAACCACTCTTGGGCGGCCGAATTCATTTGAAATGAATTCTCACCCATTTCATTTTTTTATAAAATCTTACACTCTTTAATCCATTAGTTTATAAAATTAAACCCCTTTTTAATTTTATAACTTTAACACACTATTATTTGTTATTATTTAACTAACTTAAATAATGATACTAATAATTTCTCATGAACAAAATTATCCATATAATTTATTCTATTTCAAATGCAATAATATAGAAAACCCATTTTCTAAAGTGGTGTTTATATTTATTTGTTTGATCATATCAACAAATAAATATTTATTGGTATTTGCTTAGCTTGTTATTTGGGTATAACCCGACTTGGATCATAACGTAATCACATCAATATTGTATGTGTCTTGGGCATATAAGATCCAACAGTTAGTTGTAGGGTTGGAGGATGGTAGGTGTTTGCCTGCATCCGACGATCGAGTCTTCACGGTTTTTCATGAGGTTAGTGTTTTTGATTTCATGATTTTTGAGCTTTTATGAACACTTATTTCTTGATTGTAGCTATTTCTTTACATGTTAATTTGTTGATTTTAACTGTTTATTTATCTTGTGTCAGATATGTTCTCAGATCAATGGTGGAAAGGCGGATTGATTCCTATCAATGCAACCTACCTCTGGATTCCATGCGCGTCCATACACTTTTATATATAGTTAATCTTCTGATATTGGTTGTCTGGTTGGTTTATTGCTTTGATTTTAGTGATTCTGATGTGGTTGTGATTAATTGATGAATCTGAATAAAAGCTACATAAGAATGTTGCCTAGGTGTCACAGGGTTGAAGGGTGGCAGGTGATCGCTTGCAAACCCCTACAGCTATGGCTGACTATTGTTTAGCAAACTCTGAGCTTGACAAAACTACTAGAAACTATTGATTTCAATTTCCCTTTTCAACCCTGTTTCTTTTTGTTAATCTCTATTGTTGTTTCTCTATGGAATGTTGTGTTTGAACAAATCATATAGGGTAAATATGGGTGCTTTTTGTTTGTTTATCCTGTTATGTTTCTGTGAATAAACCTATCATGAATTCCTTGGCTTTGGGAACTTTGAGGTTGAGAAGGTTTATTTTGGCTTTATTAAAAGTTCTCTTCATAAGATGTTGGTGGTTTATTTTATAGATTTGATCCTATCTACCGTCAGTATACATTTTTTTACATTTTTTATGACAGTTGTTTATATGTCTGTCGATTGCAGTTGTTTTAAGATCATACAAGAACACTAGGTGTTAGATATGAGAAATACTTGAAGTTCATATTTTGTTTTGGCAAATTAGGATGATTGTATGTGTTTACTTACCGCAGTTGCAACCATGATCATTTGACCACAAGTATTTTGTTCCTCAAAACTTCAGTTCTTCATCCACCCGACTGTACCTTGCAATGGATTTAAACGCTTGTCCTCCTAAACGGTGTGTAGATTCGGCGCCAACATTCTTATGGTTACTATCTATGATGGGGGCTATGATGAGTTCGTGCATATAGCTAGAAGCTAGATAAAGATGTTACCTTGGTGTGGCAATGTTTGAAGTATTAACACTGGTCATAATCAACTTGAGTAGCTAGTGACATGCACCTGCATGTGCATGTTTATTCCAATTTATTTTATTTTCATGTTTAAGTCCTTCTTTATTTTAATGTTTATGCAAGTAGTGGGTGGTTTTATTTCTTTTCAATCATGTAGTAGTAGGTAGACATAATAGAGTAATCGGTAGTTATTTTGTCCTGTTTTGCTTATGTAATTTCATGTTCTCAGATAAATGAAGTAATTTGATCTTTCCCCTTCAATTACATAGAGAAGATTTTAAGCAAAACAGTGAGCGTGTGTGTGTTCTCTAGTTCTGTATGTTTCAGTTCTTACATTGAAGACCCACTTGATTTTACAAGTGGTATCAGAGCCTACTTCACTATGTTAGACTTGCATCTTATTGGTGGTGTGAAGAAGTTAAACAACCAGAACTACAAGATGTGGGCTACGTACCTTTCTTTGTATTTGCAAGGACAAGACTAATGGGAAGTGGTGTAGGGGAATGACACAGATCAACCATGAAAGGAGTCTACTGATGGAGCACTAAGGAAATGGCAAGTAAAGGCCGGAAAGGCCATGTTCATTCTGAAGACAACGAGAGAGGAAGAGCTCCTTGATTATTTCAAGGAAGCATTGAGTCCCAAGGACGCATAGGATACTATAGCAAAAATTCTGTCAAAGAAGAATGATGCACGACTTCAATTGTTGGTGAATGAACTATTGAGTATAACTCAGAATGAGTTAACAATCTCCTAATACTCTCACACAGTTAAAACCAGAATGAAGAGAATTATCATTCATGGTTTGAGACCTTGATCAAAAGTAGGTGATTAAAGAAGCCAGAATGAAGAGAAATATCATTCATGGTTTGAGACCCGAGTACAAAAGATTTGTGGCTGCTGTACAAGGATGGCCCACACAACCATCACTGGGAGAATTTGAAAATCTATTGGCTAGCCAAGAGGCTTTAGCCAAACAGTTAACTAACCTATCAATTGGGTCTTCATCTAAAGCTAAGGTTGAAGCTTTGTATGCAGAGAAAAGAAAGGGGAGAACAAGGTAATCTGGTGGCTATCAAAACTCACATAAGTATTATGAGAACAATAACACTGCAAATCATAGCGAGAGGAAGTCAGGTGAATCAGATCGAAAGGAAAATTATGGTGATAAGAAGCACTTGGTTAACAAAAAGCGCACAATTTTCAAGTGCTATAAATATGGTCAAAGGAGGAAAATAGCAAGAAACTGTCGCTAAAAAATGAATGATGACGGAAACCAAGCCACTAGGGAAACCAAGCCACTGTTGAGCAAGAAGAAGAATAGGATATTGAGGCTTTTTCTGCTGAGGCGTAGGAAGTTGTTGCTCTCACTGTTACAACTAAAAAGCAGAAAAATAAGTTAGACGATTAGATTATGGACTCCGGATGTTCCAATTATCTAACTAGAGAAATAGATCGACTTAAGAATTTGGTCAAATACGGAGGCAGTCGTGCAGTTGTGATCGCCGATAACTTGGAGCTTAATATAGCTCATATTCGGTGATGTTAATTTCAAGTCTGAGAGTAGCAGACAAGAGTTGGTTCTTAGAGATGTGTACCATGTCCTAAGGATGAAGAATAATTACAGCCCATGGTTAGTATGTTGGTCCTAAAGATGTGAAGGTGTATAAGCATTTTGAAACACGATCCACACCCATTCTTCAAGGTTACAAAACCGATAAAGTCTATGTAGAGAAGACAAAAGAAAACCAAACAACTGACTTGTGGCACCAGATATTGGGCCATATAGGGTTTGACAAGTTGGGGTTGATGATGTCAAAAGAACTTGTCAGTGGACTTCCTAGATTAGACGTGAATAAGGACACGGTATGTTTAGGGTGCCAATATGATAAAGCAAAATAATTGCCATTCAAAAGTTCTAGAAGCCCATGCAAAGAACCTCTTGAGCTTGTTCATTCAGATGTATTTAGACCTGTAAAACAATCATCAATGTCAAGTATGATATATATATATGGTTCTCTTTATCGATGATTTCTCTCGTTTTGTGTGGATTTATTTCATGAAGGAGAAGGCAGAGGTATTTTCCAGGTACAAGCTGTTTGAAGTTGAGACCGAGATGATGATGAAGAATAAAATCAAGTGTCTAAGATCAAATAATGGAGGAGAGTATATGGTTACTGATTTTTGCAAGTATTTGGATATGAGACGAGTTAAGAGGAAGCTTACATGTCCGAACACACCACAACAGAATGGTGTATCAAAGCGTAAGAACAGACATCTTACAGAAGTAACAAGAAGCTTAATCCATGATAAGAGCTTACTCGAACGGTTTTGGGCAGAGGCGATGTGTACAACATGTTATGTGATCAATTGGGTACCCTCTCAAAGTCTTAACTATGTCTCTCCCTTTGAAAAGATTGCACAAACAAAGTTGGATGTTAGCTACTTTCGAATATTTGGCTACGTATGTTATGTCTTTATCCCTAATCATCTTCGCCATAAAATGGAGAAGAAAGTTGTTGTGTATTTGTAGGGTATGACTCGAGGCTAAAAGGCTGGCATTGTTGTGATCCCAAAACTGTAAAGATCCATGTTTCAAGGAATGTTATATTTGATGACAACTCATGGTGGCCACAAAACAGTGAAGTTCTACCCAATTAGGACCGTGTACGTACGGAGTACTAACGGATTCTGCGTGAAACCAAATCAAATAGAACGGAATTCTATTTGATTGGCAATCCAATCAGTGAGAACGAATAACCCCGATCGATCTAACGATGAAACAAACATTAAAAACGGATTGGAATCGACCAGGAACGAATTATGAACTTGGATTTGCGATTTGGGGCGCTCTGGACGGCTAGGGTATGAAGTATTATAAAGTGTTATGTTTTTCCACGAATTATGTGGTATTTATAGGTTATCAGTGTTCATTCGTACGACTGAACGATTAGCATGGTTCGGTCGCGCGACTGAATCATGCGATTGACTCATACGTACGACTGAAGATTCAGTCGTGCGATTGAACCAATCTTATGTCTCAATCATACGACTGATCCAGTCACCTAGTTCAGTCGTGCGACTGGTCCATAAGCATGGTTCATTCATGCGTATGTGAAATAAGTATGGTCCATTAGCATGAATGTCCACATGACTAAGTTAAAGACATTTCTAAGTTCTTATTGACTTAGAACTATGTAAAACCAACATCAAACCTATATATTTAGTTCATACATGTGAATCACATTCAATATAAATATAACATGACATAATTAATCACAGATAAACATCACAATGCATTTAATATATCATTCAATCAATTCATTACATTGGATTACATAATTGTAAGACATGAAAGACTTTTACATTTAAGAACATAAACTAGGTACATCAATATGTATCAACATACCCGATACCCAACAACTTAAGTCTAATCTTGAAGCATCCAAAGTACAGCTACAATTTGGCAATGATGGTTCTGAAACTGAACAAAGGCATGATGTGGTGGAACCAATAATTGAAGAAGAAGAAGAAGAAGAAGAAAGGAACTCAAACACCAATCCTAGAAGATTACAGCGTTCTAGGAAGTTGAATCCTAGGTATGCAAATGTGGCTATAGTAGAACACATTCTGGTAGAACCTTCTTGTTTTGAGGAAGCATGTGATGAATAGTTGGCTGCTATGAAAGAAGAAATGGTTGCATTAATCGGAAGTGAAACGTGGGTGCTTGTGCCTAAGCCTAAAGATGTGAAGCCAGTTACGTGCAAATAGGTGTAAAAACTAAAGACGAGTAGATGGGTCAGTTGAGCGGTTCAAAGTTTGACTTGTAGCACGTGGTTTTTCAGAAGAGTATGGGGTTAACTATGAAGATACTTTTAGTCTGGTGGCCAAGTTGAGAACGATACGAGTTCTATTAGCCAGCTGTGCAACTAGTAAACATTAGGACCTATGGCAAATGGACGTCAACAATGCATTCCTTTATTTATGGGGACCTTGATCGTCTTATTCACTTGGAACAACCAAAAGGTTTTGAAAGTAAAGAGTATCCTGATTATGTATGTAGGTTGAAGAAGGCCATCTACGGACTGAAACAGTCACCCAGGGCCTGGTTTGCCAAGGTAGCATAATTCTTGGAGTTGAATGGATTCAAACTCACCAATGCAAATGCAAGCCTTCTTATAAAGAAATTGAATGACAAGATCATGGTGGTTTTGGTGTACATTGATGATCTTATCATCACAGGAGATATAGAAGATGAGATAGCTTAGTTAAAGGAAAATCCAGGTGTTCGTTTTCAGATGAAGGACCTAGGAAAGCTATTAAGATTTCTAGGATTAGAATTGTTGTACACAAGCAATGGAATCATTCTACATCAGCAGAAGTATGCATCTGATATGTTGCATAAATTTGACATGAAAAATTGCAAGATAGATTCAACACCAATGGAATGTGGTACAAGGTTGTATGCACATGTGGGTAAAGATGTAGAGGATCAGTCTTTGGGTAGTGGTTACTTTCCCATGCTGTTGTTGTTTGGGAGTTGGTAAAAGTTCTATTCTCCAACGTTTTCCTTCTGAAAACACTATTGTATTTATAAGCATGTTTTTGTATATTTCTCTCGCTAAATCTTTCATCTCAGATATAGACCTTCCTGCATATGACCTGTATGGTACTCTTGTGTGATTCAACCAGCTTTTAACCTGGGAGTAGGTTATCTTTTCTATTTGAGGATCTTTAGGTAGATTCTTTACAGCTCTTCTTGATCCTTGATTTCTTTATACATTCTATATGTTTGCTCTATTTCATTCTTTATGACTTCTTGAAAGTCTTTGAGCAAGTCTTTAACCTTATAGAGGTTAAGATGTCTGAATGAATCATAAGGAAATCCTCTTGTTGTTAACTCAATTCCCATTGATGTTTGAGGATCATCAGTAAAGTGTTCTTGTATGCTTTGAATGTTATCATTGTCATCTTGTTCTTCTTCTTCTTCATCAGAATCAATCAAGATAATAATAGGTTGTTGCTCAAATGTTTCATCAATCTCACCCTCTTCAAGAGCAACCTTAGAGCTTGTTTGTTATGATTCATCCTCCACTTGTTCTATTTTGACTTTTAACAACTTCAAAGGAGGAGATTGAGGTTCATCAACCTCTTGAATTGTTTGTTTCCGATTAATAAGGCTAAAAGCAACCTTTTCCTCTTCCTTTCATAGGTTTTCATTTGAGGTTAAGATGATGATGCTTGTTTGTTGGATGATTCTGTTTGCTCATTTACTGACTCAGCAAACTGTTTGATCATTTCCTTTTGTTTGTCTGTTAATGGATTGACTCGTATAATACTTGTTTCTGCTATTTATGGGTCAGAAGTGTGTAAGTGTTGTCTAAGGATGGGTGAATAGTGTATGTTTTCAAAAGGGTTCACCTCTCTAAAGAGTTCATCCATTGAAACTAATTCTTCAAGAATTCTTATAGCTTGCTTAGATTCCCTTATGCTTGTTTCCTCTCTTTGAGACACTGTTTGATCAAACAACTGTTCACTCACATCTTGTTCTTGATCTTCTAAATGTTCTACCTCATTTAAATGAGTGTTAGCATGATCTTGTTCTCTATTCAGTCTTTTTATCTCTTCTTCTTGAGCATATATTTTCTTTTTCAACTCATCTATCTCAGTATCTTTAGAATCTATCTGCTTAGTCAGATAGGCAATATCTAATTTGGTGTTGTTTAAATATTGATCTTTTGCCTTTATTTCTTCCTTTGATTGTTTTAGTTCTTGTTCCAAGAATTTAACAATCAACTTTCAAGCCTTCTGATCAGCTGTGAGCTTCTCTGTCTCTTCATCCTTGCTCTTAAGCTTCTTTTTTAATCTTTTGGCTAAATTGTTTGACTTTTCTATTAGCTTGTTATACTCAGTGAGTATAAACACTTTTGAGTATTCATTTTCTTCTTCTGTAGGTATGTCACTACCTTGTTCATTAGTTTCTTTATGATCTAGTTCTCTATTCAGTCTTTTTATCTCTTCTTCTTGAGCATAGATTTTCTTTTTCAACTCATCTATCTCAGTATCTTTGGAATCTATCAGCTTAGTCAGATAGGCAACATCTAATTTGGTGTTGTTTAAATCTTGATCTTTTGCCTTTATTTCTTCTTTTGATTGTTTTAGTTCTTGTTCCAAGAATTGAACAATCAACTTTCAAGCCTTCTGATCAGCTGTGAGCTTCTCTGTCTCTTCATCCTTGCTCTTAAGCTTCTTTTTTAATCTTTTGGCTAAATTGTTTGACTTTTCTATTAGCTTGTTATACTCAGTGAGTATAAACACTTTTGAGTATTCATTTTCTTCTTCTGTAGGTATGTCACTACCTTGTTCATTAGTTTCTTTATGATCTAGTTCTCTATTCAGTCTTTTTATCTCTTCTTCTTGAGCATAGATTTTCTTTTTCAACTCATCTATCTCAGTATCTTTGGAATCTATCAGCTTAGTCAGATAGGCAACATCTAATTTGGTGTTGTTTAAATCTTGATCTTTTGCCTTTATTTCTTCTTTTGATTGTTTTAGTTCTTGTTCCAAGAATTGAACAATCAACTTTCAAGCCTTCTGATCAGCTGTGAGCTTCTCTGTCTCTTCATCCTTGCTCTTAAGCTTCTTTTTTAATCTTTTGGCTCTATTGTTTGACTTTTCTATTAGCTTGTCATACTCAGTGAGTATAAACACTTTTGAGTATTCAATTTCTTCTTCTATAGGTATGTCACTACCTTGTTCATTAGTTTCTTTACGCTCAACATGAGAACTTTGTTCTTCTTGTGTCTACTCATGTTGTGAAGATGTGCCAACTTCTTCTTGTTGACCTGTATGTTCTTTCAAAGATGCATCAATGTCCCTCAAAAGAGAAGACAATGTTTGTTGATCAGATACAGTTAGGCTTTGTGGTGGTGAAGCCATGTGATGTTCAAATTATAATTACTCCAGTTGTTGTGCTTCTTCTATAGCATATTCTTGTTCTTGATAAATGATTGGTTCGGGTTCAGGAACAGCTTGCTCTTCTTGTATGATAGGGACTGGTTGAATTATTGGTTGTTGATGAATAATGTTATGGAACATCATGTTTAGTTCTCCCTGACCTGGAATCCTCATGAACACATCAGGAACAGGAAGGTCATAGTCTATCATATGAGGTGGAACAGAAACCTCATCTCCATGATAATGGCTTGACTTGATTCTATTAAATACATGTTCATTGAAATAAACAGGTTGCAAAATTGCACCTTCTCTTGGAATGTCTGGTAGGAGATCATCAATGATCATCTGAAGGAATCTTGGAAACATCAGGAACTTGTTTCTTACCTCAGTCAAGTTGTAGACCATTCCTTTTAAAACTTGAGCAGTAAAGTTAAATGGTCTTCTTGCTATAATGCTTGCTATAGCTGATGAACTCCTTAGAGAAGTGGCATCCCAGCCAGTCTTTCTGTTTGTCATTGTTTTCTGGTAAGTGTGCATTAGAAATCTGAATTAAGCACACATGTATGATTTCTTGATTTGCTTTCTTTCAATAGTACCAGTGTAACCAATTTGTCTAAAAACATGAAGTATATAGTTCTCATCATACTCAACTGGTCCTTCTTGATCTTCATCTCCAAGTTAAAGAACTCTTCTAATCACTTCTTCAGATGTGATAATCTGATGATCATCCACAGTAGACACTACTACTTGCTGATTATTCATCTGCTCTAGATGAGCATGAGTCCAAAATTGGACTTTGTGATCCTCATATATTTCAGGCCTAGCTATCATAGCTGTAGCAGCCTTGTTTGTCTTATTACCTGAATCATATCTTTGTAATTTCCAGCCTTAAGAGAATCTGGATTGAGGAAGGCACAGAGATTATGATCTCTTATAAATACTAGATTTACCATATCTACAATGAAGAAGAGAAATAAGTTAGTAACTTGTGCAATGACAATGTGTAATGTTTAGACTGATGAAATATTGATCAAGTGTTCACTAAGTCGATGTGTTTGCTATGAAATGATGTTGTATGTATGCTTAACACTTGGGACTTGTTTAGAATGTATGGTTGAATAATATTAACAACTAAATCAGTTTGACTTATCCAATGTCAACTGCTAGGTTAATTTTGGTCATGAAAATCTTGTTTGATGCAATTTGTTTTGATCCAAATTGTATTTACATTGTGTTTGTATCACAAAATAGTTGTTTTGATCAAAATCATACAGTAATTTTAACCTAACAACTTGTTTATGAACTCAGTTTGACTCTTCAAAGTCAAAATGACCATTTAATGCACATTGAATGAATATGCATTTAATGTTTGTGTGTTCAATGTCATACCAAATTAACTATTTATACATGTTTTTTAATGACTTTTCAACATGTTTACTAAGTTATAACAAATTTTGAATCATTTTAAATATTTTCAAAGATTAAAACTCAGTTTTTCTATGATTTTTAGCAAGAACATCATGGCTGTTCATGAACGCGATGAACATTTGATCAAATTATATCAAAACAACAGTCCTAATGCATTCGACTAAGGTCATCTAACACTTATTCAGTGTTTGATTTGGTTTAAAACATTAAAAGATTCACGTTTGATTTTGGTTCAAAGTTCGAGTTGGTCGAACAATGTTTGAATCTGAACCAATGAACAGGATATTTTAGTGAATGTTTGATGATAAACATCATGTTGTTATACCTATTTGATTGTGAATCAGAAGGAAAATCAACTAGAATTTAGGTTTTGTATGATCAGGGGTTAAGGGTTTATCGCATTGTTCATAACATTTCAGAACTTTGATTTTTCTCTCTCACTCGTGATGAATGAAAAACCATAAGTGTTAAACTATATATACGTTGGACAAAATGTGTGTCCACTACGTGTACAATGTATGTGTCCGCTGTGTAAACAATGAACCTAAAATTTAATTTTAAGTGTCCGCTGTGAGTTACACATGTGATGTTTAAACGGTGTGTCCGCTGTACAATTTAAAGTGTACGTCGTGAACCCTTTGACTATTTGACTAAGTATACATCGGATGACCACTTGGTCATGCACTGTGGATCCTTTGGTTGTTCTATATTCACAGTAGATGACTATTTTGTCATGCGTTGTGTAAACTTTGTTTATATTTTGAAATTCATATCAAAGCGGATGAACATTTGTTCATGCGCTATGTGATACTTGAATGATTGTTTTGCTGTTCACAGCAGATGAACATTTGTTCATGCGCTGTGGACCCTTGACAATTGTTTGTTTGGTTGTTCACAGCGGATGACCATTTGTTCATGCGTTGTGGACACTTTATTTTGTTTTGTTATACATAGCAGATGACCATTTGGTTCATGCGCTGTGTAGACTGAACGTTTATGATACTCACACCGGATGACTTATTATTATGCGCTGTGAATGTTTGATGATGTATAGCGTATGTTACATGCGTACATACGATGTGTACACTTGTACTGTTTCTACAACTGATTACTAATACAAGTCATGCGTTGTGAGTTTTAACACTATATTCACAGCGGATGCCTTATCAACATCATACGTTGTGAACACTTGTATGTTGTAATGGTTAGTGTAGCTACAACGGATGAATGTTTGTATGTCCATTGTGACAACAGTTGTCAAAATTAAATTTAAAGTTTGTTTTATTTGAAATGGTTTCCTTCCAAAAGAAAAGTTTGATAGAATTTTCTGTCGAAGCCATTTGTGATGATTTTCTTCCGAACCTAATTTTGTTAATCATTTCTGCGAAGCTATTTGTGTTGGTTTTCTTCCGAAGCTAATTTTGTTAAAAATTTCTTCAAAAGCTATTTGTGTTGATTTTCTTCCGAAGCTAATTTTGTTAAAAAAATTTCTTCTGAAGCTATTTGTGTTGATTTTCCGAAGCAAACATTAATAAAATTTTCTTCCGAAGCAAACATTAATATAATTTTCTTCCGAAGCTATGTTTAATAAGTTATTTTGAGAAAAAATATATTCTTCAATTTTTGAAAAATATTTTGAATTGTTTCGAATTTTGAATGTTTGTTAAAATCTAATATTTTAACATGATCAATATATGGATGTTTATGATATCACTCACAAGCAATATTATGCAATAAAATGCATATGTATTTGTGTCAAATTGTTGTGTTTGGGTGCTTGCTTGACTTGGCTTTGTTAAAATTTAAAATGTAATATTTTAATTTTTTATCATGTATGATTATGCACATGTTCTGTTGACATTGATATTTCTATGTTCAATTTCTCTGCGTAAATTTTTGCATATATATAAAAAAAACCTTTTATAAAATGATAAAAAGTTGAATCTATTTGAATGGAAATTATCAAAGTCCAACCTGATTGCTTGTATGATAAAGATTTAGAAAGATAACACTGTATCTAACTAATAAATTATTGCTTTTCAAGTTTTGACATGAATCATTTATACATAACATGAGATCATACTAGTCTTAAATCCTCGTTGAGTTGTTTGAGAATAGACATAGACTAATACAATATTGATTGCAGATATTTGGATCCACTTAAACTCATGCATGGTATTAATGATTAATCTAAACAGTGAGTGATTATCATGTTTTGGGTATATTGAGATGATTTGTATGTACCCCACATCGGATTGTATGTTAAAATCAATCCTTCTCAAGATATACTAGAAAGCACTTTCAATACTTATGACCTAGTTACTTAGGAGTAAAAATGCTCAATTTGATCCTGTTGTTTGATCCACATTGGGATTCTTTTTCACTTCACTTTGGAAGGTGATCCTCTTGAGGATTCTTTTGATTGTTCGTCCTTAATGGATGTGCTCCTCATTAGGAATCATTTTGGATTATGATTTAGGTCATTCAGATCTGTGCTCAACACAACAAAAAATGCCATGATGTATTCCAGGTCAATGATAATCATAACAGAGGGGACACTTGTATGATTGAGCAATTTATAAACTGTTTCACTTGGTGTATTATAGTTACTTTACTAGTAATCTATAATGGATAGACCAATACTTACCATAAATCAAGATGTGTTGTTGACCACACAATCATGAGAATTTAGTTCTTTACTGTTGTATATGATGTTAGGTGTCCCATGCTGAGCCTATCCACATATCAAACAAAGTATTGTCAGTCTTTATTAATGGAAAATAACTCTAGTGAAGAGATAATCTAGTGTACTATCATTTATCATGAATGGTTATGTGTGTTTCCAAAATATTTGTTAATTGAGAAACATGAATGTTTGTATGATATCTTGGTTTTGAAAGTTGCTTGCTTGATTAAAACTTGGACTTTTACAAAATCAAGTTTGGATAACATTGATGTTGTGAAAACATTACTTGTTTGATTTATAGTTAGATCATACCAAGTGTCTGAACCTGAAATTCAAATCTTGTTGAATCAAATTGTTTGGTAAATAGGGTCAGCCAATTGATTGTCTGTATGGACTTTGATCAACTTTATCAGACCCTTTTCTGAGCGATCTCTCAGAAAGTGATATCTGATATATGTATGTTTTGTTTTTGAATGTAAGGCCCCGTTCCCGGGCACCTCACAGTTGGATTATCATCGCACATAACACATAAAAATACATTTAATTAAAACATCGTTGCGGAATAATCTCAAAACCATTTCTTATATTAATGACAGCTTTTGCAAAATAATACAATGTACTTAACTATTACAAAATATCATAATTTGCATTACAACACAAAAACATCATTGTTATACGAATGGATGCCATCCCAAAATATGCCAAGTAGCTGCCCGTGCCATCCTCAACAACTCTCCCCTGCCAACTAGAAAATTCATAAAAGTCAGCGTTGCTGAGTGAATTCTAGTTTTATGAGAATATATCATACATTACTTTCATTAAAACCCTTCTTAAATTTCGTACATGATCATGCATCATACGTACAAATAGATAATATCGTTATTATCTTGCATTATCGGTCGTTGTCTTTCATCATCATATTCGTACTTTCATTCCATTTCATTTACATTCTCTTTCATATACTATCTCTCATTTTCGTTCTCATAATTTCGTATCGTACTTTACATCATTCTTTTACTTTCTTACTTTCTTTTGTACGTTATGTCATTCTTTTACTTTCATACGTATCGATGAACAATACCCTGAACATTGTGCACAAAGCTGATGTTGGGCATGTGGTAAATAATTCACGAACATTGTGCACGAAGCTGACCCAATCACCTAGGGCAAGTCATCTCTCCCTTTCATTCAGACCAATTGGTAATACCTCGAACATTGTGCACAAAGCTGATGTTGGGCCTGTGGTAATTAACTCACGAACACTGTGCACAAAGCTGACCCAGTCACCTAGGGCATACCATAAAGGTCTTGTCAATCTTAATGATTGACCCTGCATGCATCCTTCGAGTTATTAAAACTGCAAACAGTTGAGCTAACGACAGCATGGTCGTGCACCTCCTTTCTATTTGCTTGCAAGCCATTCTTTCATTCATTATGTTTTACTTCTCATCTTTGTTATCTTTCACTTCGTTATGTTATTATTTACGTCCTTTCACATAATCATACTTAAAATGGGTAATCATAGCCCATGGGTCAAATCAGGTTCAACCCTACAATTCTGGTTTTTCCTAAAAATTCAAAAATAATTCTAAGTGTTTGCGCGCATGAGGACTATTTGGGCGTTTCAGCCCTGTTTGGGCGTTTTACCACTATGTAGGTGTCTGAGCTTACACTTAATTATTAACACTTAATTATTAACACTTAGGCGCATGGGCCTTATGGGCGCATGGGCACTATTCAGGCGCATGGGCCTGACTTAGACGCATGGGCACTATTCAGGCGCATGGGCCTGACTTAGACGCATGGGCACTTAGGCGTTCGGGCACTATTCAGGCGCATGGACTTTGGGCGGTTGGGCACACTTAGGCAGTTTTGACCATTGGGCGCATGGGCCACTATTTAGGCGCATTGGCAACCAACTCACCCTCATCAACACAAATTTCAGTCCCAAGTTCAGATCTAGCATGTTCTAAGCTCAGTTCTTATATTCTAAGCAACAAACTACATTCATAACATAATCGTAACTTCATATTCACCCAAATCATACAGCCACCCACATACACATTCGCACATACACATACGGGTAACATACCCATTTTATGAAAACATACTTACATGTATTTCCAACGCCAAAATCAGTTGAAACATGTTAAAAAGTCAAAATTTGGGTATGACTTCCTTCAAACCCGTTTGCTATGAGCTCAATAACCTGAATTTGAATTCCGCTTCTTCTCTTCTCTAAAACCTCACACTCTCTTCTCTTTCTCTCTCTAAAACCGAATGAAAGTTTATGTGCAGATTAGAGTGGGCGGCCATGCCCACTTTTGTACCAACTTTTGATACTTTTTATCATTTTGGCACTTTTAACCCCTCAACTTCGGGTTAAGTTATATTTCCTTCTTTTATTCATGTTTATTATTTCTTTCTTATCTATTAAAAATATTTGGGTGTTACAAGTCCACCCCCTTATATAGGTTTCATCCCCGAAACTTGTTATTCCTTAAACAGACATGGGTAATGCTGTCTCATCTCCTCTTCAGTCTCCCATGTAGACTAGGATCCCTTCCTGTGCTTCCATTGTACACGCACAAGGGGAACCACTTTATTCCTTAACCTTTTCTCTTTACGATCGATGATCGCCACTGGTTGCTCCATATAATTGAGTCATTCATCTACTTCAACATCTTCCAGTGGTACTACCATATCCTCGTCTGCCAAACACTTCGGCAGATGAGATGCATGGAATGTCGGGTGAATTCCACTTAACTTATCTGGTAGTTCTAACCTATAGGCCACCTATCCTATACGAGCAATGATTCGGAAAGGCCCTATGTACCTCAGGCTTAACTTGCCCCTCTTTTTGAACCGAGTGATACCCTTCCAAGGTGAGACTTTCAACATAACCCTATCACCTACCTGGAACTCAATCGTTCTACGTCTCTTTTCAGGATACGACTTCTGTCTATCCTTGGCTGCCTTCATAAATGCTTTAATCTTTTCTAGTTTCTCAGTCGTAGCCTGGATCACCTCAATACTTCCCAACTCTTTCTGACCAATGTCACCATAACGAACAGGTGTCCTACATCTCCTACCATATAGCATCTTGTATGGTGACATGCCAATGCTGACATGATAACTATTGTTGTATGAGAATTCTGCTAACGGCAAATAGGTCATCACAACTTCCTCCAAAATCGATCACGCACACTCGAAGCATGTCCTCGAGGGTCTGGATCATCCTCTCAGACTGATCGTCCGTCTGAGGATGATAAGTCATGCTGATGTGTGGCCTCGTCCCTATCGCATCATGGAATTTCTTCCAAAACTTTGATGTAAACAGAGTGTCACGGTCAAATACAATAGACACTGGTATGCCATGACGAGCTACAATCTCCTTGATGAATAAATCCGCTAATCTCTTGGAGGAATACGTCTCGCGGCTCGGTAGGAAGTGAGCAGTCTTCGTCAAACGATCAACTATCACCCATATAGCATCATACCCTCTCGGGGTACGCGGTAACTTCGTAATAAAGTCCATGGTGATATGTTCCCACTTCCACTCGGGTATATCCAAATGTTGGATTTTCCCGTATGGCTTCTGATGCTCCGCCTTCACTTGCAAACAAGTAAGGCACTTACTCACGTATTCCGCTACGTCACGCTTCATACCCGGCCACCACTAATTCTTCTTCATATCATGGTACATCTTGGTAGCACCGGGATTAATGGAGTATCGAGTCTTGTGAGCTTCATCCATGATCTTTTCACGTAAATCCCCGTAACGAGGAATCCACGTCCGCCCATATCGGGTTCTAACACCGAGAGTGTTTTTACCTAACTCTGCGACTAGGCATCTCATCCTTTCAGAGTTAAGATGATCTTCTTTCAATGCCTCATCTTGAAACTCATTGACCTATATCATCACATCAGAGGTCATAATCAACTGATAAGCCTTCACCCGAATCGGCTTGGGTCTCTCCTTTCGGCTAAGGGCATCTGCCACCACGTTAGCCTTGCCTGGATGGTAATGGAACTCGAAATCGTAATCCTTTATGAGCTCCAACCATCGCCTCTGCCTCATATTCAAATCTTTCTGCTTGAAGAAGTACTTTAAGCTTTTATGGTCGGTGAAGATTGTGCACTTTGTCCCGTATAAGTAGTGCCTCCAAATCTTCAATGCGAAAACCACAACAGCTTGTTCTAGATCGTGCATGGGATAGTTGACTTCGTGGGGTTTCAGCTGTCGGGATGCATAGGCTATAACCTTCCCTCATTGCATCAACACGCAACCCATCCCCGAGTAAGAAGCATCCGAATAGACTACCAAGTCCTTGCTTCCTTCGGGTAATAAT
>BJCN01341163.1:1523-15655 GCA_018326445.1 Flaveria brownii
GAACTTCTCAGTATGCTTTAGCAATGTTACTGTTTGTTTCCATGATGAGGGTAAAGCATTGAGTAGTCTGAGATTTAGATCTTCAAGATCAGGCTTGATACCAGTTGTTGACATCTCAGTTATGAGCTAAACAAATCTGTTCATCGTCTGGTTTACTGTTTCCCCAGACAAATGTTGAAACAGTTCTAACTGCCTTTTCAACTTTTGTTTCTTGAGGTTTTATATCTCTTTTCCTCCTTCACAGATGGTTTTTAAGGCTTTGTACATGGTATATCCAGTCTGATATTTATCAAGCCTTGCAAGAACTTCCAAAGGTAGTCCTTTACACATCAAAGAGTAAGCTTTGATATCATTTTTGACCTTTTTCAAATCATCTCCTTGCAAACCATCTTCAGGGTAGGGTTCTTGTGAATCTTTAGTATATACAAAACCCCTGTCAGGCCCATCAGTGGTTATTGGAATGTATGGTCCTTTTTCAATAGATTTTTAAAGATCAGTGTCAATAGAATTCAAACGATGTTTTAATCTAAGTGACCAATTTATGAAATCAGCTCTGGTTTTAAGTTTAGGAACTCTATTTTCTAAGTCTTCTGATTTCACCATTCTTATATTTTTGTTGATTTTTAAATTTTTGATTTAAAGGAATGAATCAAAATATTTTTGGATTTTTTCAATTTTAAAAAAAATTCTAAGTGTTAAGTGATGATGCGCCTGAACAGTCTAGAAACGTCTCAACAGTTGTGCAACTTCTGAATTCGAACAAGAACCATCTAAGGGATTGCCTTAGGAAAATTTCCAAAACCGCCTAAAGTAGAAACGTATGAACAGTTGCAATACGTCTGGAACAGTTGTCAAACGTCTGGGAGTTACAAACACCCAAACAGTTCTGATGCGTCTCAACAGTTATGATGCGTCTGGAATTACTTGAGCTCAAACAGTAGTAGTACTCCTTAATAGTTGTAAACTGTCTAGCTTGGAAACCGCCTACACAGTGGTAAACCGCCTGTACAGTGGTCAAGCGCCTAATTACTTAGGTAGTTTTCAGTGATTTTCAACCCTCATGCGTCATATTTATCATGTTCTTATGAATGTAACGAACTCAATTTTTCTGAAATCAATCAAAACTTGATGAATTGGATTGAAATCTTCCAATTAAGTAGGTTTAATGCCGATAAACATTCTTCTTTCTTCAATTTCTTTGATTATCAACAACAAATCAGTGAATCTCTCAAATTTCAGTTCGACAAAGATGAACACTTTTCGAACCAAATATCGACTAATTCTCTGAAATTTGATGAATTTGAGTGCTAATTGTGGTTCAATTCATGTTTATGATGATTAAACACAACTGAAATCCATAATATTTCAATTGAATTGCCAATCAATCATAGAATTAAGTGAAATTTGAGTTTTCAAAGTTTGACAAAAACTCAATTCACTCAACCAACAGCTCTGATACCATTTGATAGGATCAAATGTATAGATCTATGATGATATTAGTGAACAATTCAATGAAATACAAACAAAGTAATCAAATCAAAGCATAATATCAACAAAATTCATAGAGTTTATTGATAATAGCAAAGACAATTACAATATGTAAGTAGCAGATTCATACATATCTCTAACCTACACAAGTCTAAGCTATATATACTATCAATAAACAGAAAGGAACTAACTAATTACAAGACTAGTCCCTATACTATGACAAAACATAAAAAAGACACATAAAGACAAAATGTTAATCTTTAAAGAAGTACTAACAAAAATTAAAAAGTCTAGTGCTCACTCATGATTAATTATATGTTGCTTTGTCCAGGGTTAACAACAGAGAAGGAGATCCGGACCCTTTTTTTATCCTTCGATAAAAAGATTCATTATCTTCATAAAAATAGGAATAGATCTAATAAAACCAATAAAGATGTTGTTTTCCATTCATACCTGGAGTTGTATACCCCATTCAAGAATTGTTTTGGATCCAATCCATAGGAATCAATAGAAAAGGCAAATCTCTTATGATACACTAGATCTAGCTTGGTTATTGATAGAGTGAATAAATCTGCCTTTTCTTGAAATCTCTCTTCTGATTCAAAATCATGGTGTAACGTGTATACTCCCCTATTCTGGTCATGGAATAGATGAAATAAATAACAAAATAGATTTTTGTTCAAGAATAAAATATTGTTGGAACTATCCATATCTGGTTCATACTTCGGAACCATATCATATCCTAAATCTAATGAAATAGGATTAACTGAGATGGTAGTTTGTAAATACGTAATTATCTTGAATAGATTATCCATTTCTTTATTTTTCGATCACCTGAGAAAAGAAAGATCTTGTTTCTTCAACAATTTCTGATATCTAGTGGACCTCTTAGTAGGATTCGAATCAAGATGAAGTTCTGACCATCTATTAGAGAAAAAGAACAAACGGATCTTGTAGGATTCCCAATCAATTCTTCGATTTCTATAACACCTGAAATTTTGTCAAAAGAAAAGAAAACAATAAGTATCTAGACAGAAAAGGAAATGGAATAAAGTGGAGGGGCTAAAGTGTAAAAAGTACAAATTAATATACATGGAGTATGGCCGCCCATATCAACTTATCACATCTACTTTTTCAGCTGAAAAGAGAAGAAAGAAGAAGAAGAAGAAGCTGGGTTCTTGGTTATTCAAGGAAGAAAGATTGAATTTTCGCATTTGGTAAGTGTTTCTATGTGTTTTTGGTTCGGTTTTGTGGGGTTTTCGACCTTAGAACCGATTTATAAGTGTTCTATGTGTTTGGTTGCTTGTTTTGGTTTCTTTTAGGCATTTGAACTCTTGGTAACTTCAAGTTCGAAGGAGTATTACTTGAAGACAGCATTAGGTGAGTTCTAGACCCCGGTTTTATGTGTTTTAAACTCTTTGGGGCTGAAAATGCATATTTAAAGTGGTTTACAACTGTTGCATATGTAACCGTATGTATTTGTGCATGTATGTTAAAGTTTTATGGTTGTTTATGTGTTTTAGATGCTTAGAATGATAGATATAAGTCAATAACTTGTTAGGATGGTGATTGGGACTGAAAATAATTTAGAAACATGTTAAACAGTTGGTCATACGCCCAAACAGGGATCATGCGCCTGAAAACTTAACTTAGTAACGCCTAAGTACCGGTCATGCACCCAAACAAGGCCCATGCGCCTGGAAATTTACCTTGGAAAAATCTTAAGTAGGGCTCATGCACCCCAATAGTGCCCATGCGCCCAGAACTTTGCCTGAAAATATTAAGTGTTGACTCATGCGCCTGAACAGTACCATACGCCCAACTTTTTCCTCAGGCGTTTAAGTGTAGGCCCATGCGCCTGAACAGTTCATGCGCCCAAGAGTTAGGCTGAAATCACCTAAGTGTAGGATCATGCGCCCGTATAGTGATGATGCGCCTAAACAAGGCTCATGCACTTGAATAGTTCCCATGTGCCTGAATAGTTCCCATGCACCTAGAACACTAAGAAAATTTTTCTAAAATTTTGGAAAATCAGAATTTTAGGGTTTGATCCTAGTTTGACTTAAGGCTTATATTTGTTCATTTTATGTATGTTTATGGTTTATTTTTATGTTTCATATTATATATTATCATGTGACTTTACGTGGTGTGTTTATGCTCATATACGTAAAGTATTATCATAACAAAAGTGAAAGATTAATGATAATGACAGTGGAACATAAAGAATAAATGAATAAAAAGTCTTGCAAGCAAAATTAAAAGAGGTTCACAAGTAATTGAGAGTTGCTAGCTCAACCGTGTGTAATATAGCGTACGATTTTGGCTAACCCATGACGGTTCACACACAGGGGGATCAGTCTTGGTAACTGATCCATAGTACGAAACAGGATCCTTGTCACTTTATCCCGGGAATGAGGTGGCAGTGTGCCCAACGATGGGGGGTAAAGTTATGACATGATCTAGAAACAGTGAAAGATAATGGTAAAGTATGAAACAAATGAATACGTGCGATAATGAAGGATGAATAAGGTTATACCTTGATGTATATATGATAAATGCTCACGTACGAAAGTAAAGATAGTATTTTATTGAAAAAAGGTATTTTCATATATAAACTATACAAGGTATTTTAACGTTTTTAAAACTAGGACTCAGTAACGCTGACTTTTATACATTTTTAGTTGGCAGGTAATTTTGCTGAGGTTGGCAGGTAATTTTGCTGAGGATGGCACACGGGGAGGCTACTCGGCAGGACAACACTGGCATCCATTCACGCATAATATTATTGTTGTTTTGTAATGCAATTAATCGATGCTTTTATAACTCATGAACAATGTTGTATTGCTTAACAACAGTAATTATAAATGAAATAAATGGCTTTTGTTAACTTAATTCCGCTGCAATGTTTTATGAAATATGTATTGTTTTTATGTAATAATACTGTGATTATCCAACTGTGGGGTCTCCGAAAACGGGGTCTTACAATTTCTTCCGGAAGAATATGATTAATCATCTGCTTCTCATGTTTCGTGAATAGTCGGGACATTGAGGAATATCCACAAAGGCATTTCGGGAATCGGTTTGATTCTATCTCTGTTCCTTCCGTTTGAAGAAAGGAAGGATCCTAAAGAATCTATCTTTCTTTTAGTTGTTGAATCTCTCTTTGATTGACCAATTTGTGATATTCCTAATCCTTATTACTAATGGAATCAAAATGATCTCTGAATTGATCAAAAGATCCTTTCAATTAGCTAGAATCCCCTTACTTGAACGAAACTAGATCTTATGGAATCATATTGAATATTTGTCGATACATTTCGTACCTTGCAAAAAACTGATCCTTGTTTACCAACCACACATTGTCTAACCAAATCAAATTCTCTCTCGATACGTTCCTCAAAAAACCCGATTTGTATTAAAACTATTACTTCTAAACAAAGAAGGAAACCAAACAAGCATAACAAAAAATGTAGTATATAAAGAGATTTTTGCTAATTTTTAATTTTTATGGAGCATATTCGTCTATGTAAGCATTCTATAAATCAATATATAATTTATACTTACCGTGATTACTTCTTTTTATTGTTTAATTTTGTCATTTTTCTATCGTATGTCACATAGGTTTATAACCTGATATATAATAAAAGAAAAAAGATTGACCATTTTTCAATATATTAAAACATCATTTGCTACATCAAAGTCTTAAACTAATATTATCACTTAGCAGCATCTCTTTTATTTTTAATTTTAAACCACTGTTTGAAATTTTTATTTGTATGATTAATTAACATTTGAACCACATTTTAAGGAATAATCATTATCTTTTTAGAAGAAAATAGTATAGAAAGTCACAAAATACAAGTCTTTGTATTTTACCGATTTAAATATATATTTTTTTAAATAACAACAATGTAGGATAGTTATCTAAACTAGTTTAAAAAGATATAAAAATTTCAAACAATAACTCAAATCAAGATATTGAATTTTTTGAATATTTACAATTACTATATTTGTAAAACAAGTTAATATTTGAAACCTCATGAAAACAATTTCAGGTTAGGATATAAAAATACACTTCATGAGTATTCATAGTCAAATATCAATCTAAAAATGAAAAACTTTTCGACACTAATAAAAAACATAATGTAATTTACAATTTTAATTTAAAAATTAGAGTACAAAATTGTATATCCATATATGTTATTAATATATTAATATATTATTTGTCGAATATGTGTAGGGCTGTTCAAAATTGATAGGTTGATACTGCATTATATTATTTAATTGTATTTAAACTCAAATTTGGCATACAACCCTTTTATCATATCACATCAGAAAATTATTCTACTTAAACAAATATATATCTTTAAGCAAATTTTTTCAAGCTGGAGGGGTCTCTCATGAATAATCAAATCTTCAATTCAATCATTGTTGTAGAATTATCAAGGAATTTTTTGAAGCTCCAGTTGACTAATCTCTTATTAATAAATAAAAATAAATCCGGACACGTGTCACCATTCTAGGTCATCTAATAATTGGTTTTCCCGCTTCAATTCAATCATTATTTAGTCCGTGTCTCACACGGGATTATAAGCTAGTATCAAAATATATAAACAAAGCTGACTACTTTGACCAGTCAACACAACCAAACCATTTCTTCATTAACATGAACACACAGAGAGAAAAAGATCATCGTACAATCAATGGAGAAAATGATCATACTCTTGTTTTGCTTCCGAATATTATTATCTTGTACCACAGCATCAGACACCATGTCCATCAACCAAACCATTAGAGATGGTGAAACCATTGTTTCGGCTCAAGAAGCCTTCGAGCTCGGGTTCTTTAGCCCGAGCAACACCTCCCAAAACCGATACTTAGGCATATGGTACAAACAGTATGCCACGGGCACCGTTGTTTGGGTTGCCAATAGAGAAACTCCAATCAAAAACAAATCTGGTGAGCTGACTCTGAGTCCCGGGGGACTACTGGTGCTCCGGGACTCAAACAGCAACCAGATCATATGGTCATCCAATACGTCAAGAGTGACTAGAAACAATATAGTCGCTCGGTTGATGGATAATTCAAACTTTATGGTGGTTGGTAGTGAAGATAGGCCGGATGATTACATATGGCAGAGTTTTGATCATCCTGGGAACACGATCATGCCGGATATGAAGTTTGGGAGGAATTTGAAAAGGGGAATAGTGACGAATTATACGTCTTGGAAGAGTGATGATGATCCATCTCAAGGTCAGTTTATGATCTATATGGATTTCAATGGACTCCCACAAATATTTCAAAAGAATGATGATGGGATCCAATACAGATTAGGGTCATGGAATGGTCTTGCATACAGTGGCAACACGAACAACCACCCGAATCCGATTTACAGAAACTGGTTTTCGATGGATGATGTAGAGGTTTCAGCTGTGTTCGTGTTGATTAACAGTTCGGTTCTCACCAAGTTGACCTTAACACCTGAAGGAAACATGGGACAGTGGAACTGGATCAACAGAACCCAAGGCTGGTTTCTGTATTCGTCGCTGACAACAGATAGTTGTGAGCGATATGCGTTGTGTGGGGTTCATGGGATTTGTGACATCGCGCAAAATCCTAACTGTGGGTGTCTAAGAGGTTTCACGCCTAAAAGACCCGACCAATGGGATGTAGCAGACTGGACCAGCGGCTGTCGAAGGGAAATAGCGTTGGATTGTGGTCTTGGTGAAGGGTTTAGAAGGTATTCATTTCTTAAATTACCAGACACGCGACAGTCATGGTATGACAGGAATATGAGTTTGGAGCAGTGTAGGGTGAAATGTACAAATGAGTGTAATTGTACAGCTTATGCAACGTTGAATATCAAAGATGGTACTGGTTGTTTGTTATGGTACAATGAACTGATTGATATGAGGACACTTCCGGATAACGGGCAGGATCTATACATACGAATGAGCGCTACTGAGTTAGGTAATCACTGCTATTAACTTATTAATCGAATTGAAATGAAGATAACTATAGCATTTTGCGATGTCTGCAGAGAAAGATAGAAGGAGCTCAGGAAGCAAAAAGAAAGTTTGGGTCATTATCCTCCCTATTGTTCTAGCATTAGTCATTGTATCAGGACTATGTATGATAATCATCAAGAATAAGAAGAAGAAGAAGGCACAAGGTAATTCGCTTTCGTAAGTATTATTTGATTCATTTCATACGGTCAGTTTCTTCAATCTTGATCCGAATATGTTTTTTTTGTTTTCATAGGTAGAACTGATTCAGTTGTTCACAAGGACAGATTAGACCTCCCGTTATTCAAGCTCTCAACATTGAGCTTAGCAACAGACGATTTCTCATTCCGTAACAAGCTTGGAGAGGGCGGTTTTGGACCCGTTTACAAGGGATTTCTGGAGGACGGACGAGAAATCGCAGTGAAAAGGCTTTCTGTGGTTTCTACACAAGGGGTTGAAGAGTTCAAAAATGAAGTTATCTTCATTTCTAAGCTTCAACATCGAAATCTTGTAAAAATACTAGGCTTTTGCATTGAAGGAACAGAAAAGTTACTGGTGTATGAGTTCATGCCTAACAGTAGCCTTGATATACTTCTGTTTGGTAAGTTAAAGATGTGAATTATACAAATTCACTTCATCCATTCAAGCAAACAAACTAACAACTTAATCCTTTTCACAGAAGAAACCAAAAGAAAAACACTCAATTGGTCACAACGTTTTCATATCATCAACGGGATTGCTCGAGGTCTACTTTATCTTCATCAAGATTCTCACCTACGAATCATCCATAGAGATCTTAAAGCTGCCAACATCTTACTTGATCATGACATGAATCCGAAGATATCAGATTTTGGCCTAGCAAGAAGCTTTGGAGGAAATGAGACCGAAACAAACACTAGAAGGGTGGTTGGAACATAGTGAGATTTCATTATAAACACATTTGTTGTTTTTTTTTCTATTTTAACGATTTCTAATTTGTATACTTGATTTACTATTTGGTACAGTGGATACATGGCTCCAGAGTATGCAGGGGACGGTATCTTCTCAACAAAATCAGATGTCTTCAGTTTCGGTGTTTTAGTGTTGGAGATTGTTAGTGGAAAGAAAAATAGGCAATTCTTTCATCAAGATCACAATCACAACCTTGTTGGACATGTAAGAAAACAAATTTTGTGCTTTTAAGTGTCAACTAATAAAACTTATAATCTTGATCTATGACAACTTATTGACCATCAGGCATGGAGACTTTACAAAGAAGGAAAGACTTTGGAACTTGCAGATGAATCTTTGATCGATTCACGTGATGTAGAAGTGTTGAGGTCGATCCATATTGCTTTGTTATGTGTTCAACACTGGCCAGAAGATAGACCGGACATGTCTATGGTGGTTATGATGCTGAGCAGTGACAGGCCGTTGCCAGAACCACGACAACCTGGTTTTTATACCGAAGCCGAAAAGTTTGGGCCTGAGAGTTCATCTAGCATGCAACCACAAATTTCCAACAATGAGGTCACTGTTACAGTTATGGAACCTAGATAGGGTTTGTGTAGGAAGTTAAATTCTCTTTACAAATTAAACATACAGGTATAGTACCTGGTATCTGTGTTGTTCTAAGTCAGTATCATAGATCACAAGTGAAGTAGCGGAATATATAAAGTTTTTAACAGTCAATTTATATACCCATTAACGCGTGAGACGGGTATTAGTGTAAGCCAAAATCCTTCCTAAATAGTTAGGATTAAATCAGTAGTAAAATTAGTGATAGAGATATTTTTAAGTCCTTGTGAACGGCAATGTAATGCTTTAAGCTTTATATGGATCTTTTAAGGGTTTTCCATTGCATGAGATGACATTTTATTATTTTTCTCGTGACAAATTGGGTGCTAATGTTAATCAGGTATAAAATTGGAAAGATGGTTAGCTATTTATAACATCATAAAAGGCTTCTAATTCATCCGGTACAAAGAACAATATTTTGTCTAGTGTCTCAACGAATTCACAAAGGCGATATTGATCGAATATTCAAGGTCTATAAAAAGAATTCCAAGAAGGGGTAGGGAAGCTACAGAAATTGAATGTAATTGTAAAGGCTACTGAAGACTTTGTTCTCTTTATAAAGAGTATTATTGGAGCTGGAAGGAAGATGCTTCGGGTGCTTTCTAAGTTCAGTCTCTACGAAGAATGTCGTTGATAGAGGTAAACAGATTTAAGTGAGTTAATAGAGATTGTCAGGTTGACAGAGGTAAACAAATGTAAACGGGTTACTTCGGTCCCTTTGAAAGTTTTCATATGGCTCACACTTGGGAATTGAACATGCTCTTCGTTAATCTTTGCAATAGAGGTTTGAATGTTTGTTCTTTTAATTGCCTTCATGCGAAGAGGCTCATGAGGATATTGATCACATACACTAGTATTTAAACTGGAATGCTAGGCGGAGCGAAAGAGTGTAACTGCCGTATCACGCTATCCGACTTGTATGTGAAAAGCATTTGGGTGTCATTTTCCGGCTTCATATGATAGAAACATCTTTCACCAAAATAGATAAGAGAGCATTAGGCGTATAGGGTCTCATATATATCAAGAGAACTATAGTTGATATCGTTATGTTACTTGCTGAAACATAACATGAAGTTATTGAGTTGTTCTAGGCATTCCATAATGAAGTTCAAAATCGACTAATGAAAGTTCAAAATCAGCTCGAATCAAAGATGGTATCTTAGTTACGACTTTAATGTCATCTCAAAGAATTATGAAATAATTTCACAATTGACTTCCCTAGAAACACTGTAATCTAACCGTAGCTTCAAGAGGACGAATCTAACACTATTAGACATGGTTCACTCGATGATAAGCCATAAGTCATACAAACCTGTCTCACTCTTTTGGAGTTATGCCAACAAGGTTTTTTCTAAATAGAATTCTTGGTTTGTATTAGACTTTCAAAATGGCAAGGATGGTACATGAATATCACACATACAAAATTTCATGTTCTAAAATAAAATTAAACATATAATAAAAGTAAACAGCCGGTCCTAAATTAGCAAACCAAACGTCAAAACCCAATTTTTAAAAACCGTAAAGCAAATCATATAAAATCTAAAACCAGCCAAACCAACCAATTTGCTTTTCTAACAATTTATGGATATCCCCCTAAAATCGCATAGAACAAAATGAAACCATGCAAATAAAAGAACAGGTTCCGCTACATAATTAAAGACGATTATAATACATTAAAGTATTATGTCACACAGAATCCAGTTACACAACTGGTAGATGCAAGACTTGTTCATTACAATAACTAGCATCAGTTTCTACCTCAGACACGACTCATATTTCATAATATCCAAATTGAAACACACAAAAAAATGCCTTGTGGTCATCCTGCATTTGGTCAACATATGAAAAGACCATCAAAACACTAATAACTTCATAAAAGCGAAACAGAAAGATGAATAATATGCACGAAGCCAACAGCAAGTCAGGAGTTTGGCTAGTGATACAAGTAACAGGCAAGTAAACAGGTTTGGATCAAAACAAGTACTTTTTGTGCAGGTTGGGTAGACCATGATACAGGTACATTGTGAAGTTTTTAAAAGTTAACTGGTGAGTCAAATGTGAGAACAATACTTTTTAAATAAAAAAGATAATCACACGGCTGGTCGATGGTCCCTATCGTACGGGTCAATTTATTGATTTAATACCTAAACTTTTAATTTCAAGGATTTGATCTCTAATTGCAAATTTGCAATGTGCTTTCAAAGACGGTCCCTGGATTTAAAAATATTAAAAAAATATTTTTCCATACTTTTATCAATAAACTTCCTCTCTCATCCACTCACAACCACTTTTAAAAATATTAAAAAAATTATACAGGTTGTATCATGATTCCCCATCTCCTTCACTCACAACCACTAACAATCATCCCCTATAATATAGGGCACCTACTCACATAAAAATGAGGAACGGGCTGTGAATGCTCCAAGACCATCTTTGAAAGCAAACAATACAATTGGGGACCAAAATCAAGAAAAATTAAAGTCTAAGGACCAAACCATAATTTAGCCCAAACCACAAAACCATACATGTAATTTTACTCTAAATAAAATGATTTAGGGGTTTTACGCATTGAAAATGGTAGGTAGATAGATTTAGGTGAAAACAAGCAATTTGTGTACAAGTGGAAACAGGTCAGGTTGATTCAGAACACCTTTTGCCTAAAACATTTACATTATAAACTAAGGGTGTCATATACAAGGATAAAAACTACATTATTGCAACAATATAGTCTTAATATTTTTTTTTTCTAACAACACAATTCAAAAAATCCACATTTCTATGAAATAATTTAGATTTTGGGCAACCGTAAAAACAGTATAAGTGCACTAAAGATGAAAGAACCCAGAATCAACCCATTTTCAATTAAATGGGTCAAGATTGCCACCTCTTGCTACTACTTAGTAATGTATAGGAGTGTTAGGTTAGGTGAATACTTACATTTAAATTTAAGATTCACAAAGACAGCACTCCCTCTATGCTTCTGCAAAAGATAATGCAAAAAGTAAGAAAAGTAATCATTTAAGGTAACCAAACTAGAACTTAAGTGCCGTGACAAGCTTGAAAACTAACAAAAGATATCAAAGCAACCCTAAATACATATGCCATACAAGACTAATGCAAACACACCCTTCACATCTGCATTTACAACAGGTTTCTAAATGAACACCAAATTAAACTTCCTCAATTACTTCTTTCCCTAATGGTAACGTTAACACCTGAAGTTTGTAACCAGCACCTTTAGGTAACTTTTAAGAAAGATATGAGGATGGAGAATCTGGAGAAAAGAAAATTGATATAGATATGAAGATTGGTTTAATAAGTGTGGGGTCTTAAATAATAAATAAGAATTGCAAAATCGATGGTTTTCTTAAAGTCTCCAATAAGATGTGTATTGAATTTACCAAGTTAACTGAGCACATAAAAGCGAAAGAAACTACATACATAGTTTTATATAATTGTTTCATTATTTGCCAAATGTGTAAGCATTCAACAATGATGACAAATCTGTCTGTAACTCAATGGAGGCCCTGAAAGCTAAAAGTTAATGAAAGGCTCCAGGATTGCAAGCCAAAAAACAAGAAAACCGCCACAATAATCACTATAAATTAGTTGTAATGGTAATGTGTACCAAATAGGCCATTTAATCTTAAAAACTAGCATAAAAGGTTAAATTAAATGTCGTAACTTTATGACACATGGGAAAAAGATCTCTTCACAAGACATGCAGAAACATTATAATTGTGAATATTATGAATAAAAAAGCAACTCGAGACAGAAGCTAATATCAATCTAACACCTTCAATACCTTCAACGTGTTGGTTCAGGCCCTTGAAAAGTTGAAAGCGCACACACAAACACACACGATTTGGACGACTTTTCAGAAGGAATTACAAATTACAATGGGAGAGGTGCAGACTCTCTACCTAAACACACGTACTGGACTTGAATTAAATAGCACAATATGTGCTTATTCAACCCCTAAAAACTAGTAAAGTTAACCCCATGACTTATACCCACTATTCTATCACTTTGACACGATCAAACCCATTAAATAAACATGTCAAAATAAATAAATAACTTCCGATTCGACCCATGACATGCTGACCCAAGACCCGTGACCCATGAATAAACCGATAACCCAACACATCGAAGGTGTTACTAACTACATGATTAAATGCAGACTACTTTCAAGAACAACATTAAAGAACTTTTCACCACATACTCCCTAATGTTTAATTTAGCAGTACATACTCATCAGTCAAGTGTCAAAACAATCAATAACAGAAAATCATCCAAACCAACAAGCTTTTACACATGATCATTTCTCCATTATATTAAACTGCATCCAAGAATCAACATAACCCAGCATTACCCTTTCCCTTCCCTTGAACACAACACACTCAACATAAACCAAACTGTCAAATTTGTAACAGAACAAGGTTAAAAGAACACTAACATTTTTTCTCATCAGTTGCATCTCGATGTTCAGGTTCATCTTCATCATCATCAGCAGTAGCAACCGAAACAACAGGCTCATCAGCAGCAGCAGCAGCAGCATCCTTCTCATCAGGATACCTGACAACCACCACGGGACACACACAGTGCCGCACACAGTAATCACTAACACTCCCAAGGCGCCCATCACTCCCCCGTTTCGTCGCACCGAACCCTCGGCTCCCCATGATCACAGCACTCAACCCCAGCCTCTCCACCTCCAAACAAAGCCTCTCCTTCATGTCATGATCTTTCACAATATGGATCTTATACGGTATGTGCGCGTCCACCAGAGGCTGCGCTAGGTCAGCAGATTTAGTAGTAGTGAAAGTATCAAAATCATCTTCCAGTTTCAGCTTCGAAGCTTCATCATCAGTGTCAACGATGGAGAGGTCAACGGAGCCCCAGTCAGCGCCGTAGAGGACGGAGGTAGGGCGGACGTGGATGAGGATCACGGCGTCGCCGGGGCGGAGGTACTGGTGGACGGCCCACTTAACGGCGAAGGCGCTCTCGTCGCTGAGGTCGACGGCGATGCCGATGCGGCGTTGGGCGCCGGCGGTGGGGGTTTCGGTGGCGGAAGGGGTGGCG
>BJCN01341173.1:1331-13667 GCA_018326445.1 Flaveria brownii
AAGATTTATTGTTTCAAGTCCAAAAATTATTTAATTATTTTAAAAGAAAATCATTTAAATATAAAAGTTAAATAAACGTTAAAAATACTTATAACTTTAAGAAAATAACATTTGGACCAAAAGATTTATTATTTTTTATTTGAAACAATTAATAATTAATAAACTAAAGCAAGAAGATGATTCAATTGTATTATTGAACATGTGATGTTTTAATATGAAAAATAATATTTAAGATCTAAATTATAAGGCATTAAACTATATTTGTTTAAAAATAATAAGATAATAAAATAAAATGTTAGGATATTTTATAAAAAAAAAACTAAATTTTTAGAAAACAATTTGAATATCTTTAAAATAGATGAAATTCATAAAACTACTTTTTTTATAATTTTTAGAGTTTTTTTTATAATTTCTTTAAATGCTGAAAACCCTTAAAAAATTAATGGGGGTTCCCGGGGTCGAACCCGGGACCTCAAAGTTTGAATGCAAGTGGGGAACCAGTGAACCAAGGCCTCAGCCGCGGTATCACTTGGTCTCCTTTACTTTTAAACACAAATCAACGAAAATCCCCAAACTCAAGAACCCTAGAATCGCAAATCGAACCAATTGGACAACGATTCGCGTATGATAATGAAATTAATAATAGGGCTTTTGATCCCTGAATGAAACCGAATGTTTTGGTGTGTGAAACTTACGTGATTGAGTTCGAATTGATGGTCTTAATTTGTAGACTGAGTCGCGACCAAGAACAACGCCCGATCGTGGTTTAGATGATGTTATTGGTTCAATTGATCACATGGGAAGCTTATAATGTTGGTATAGAGTATTAGCCCTCAACCAATTTCGGTCTAGAGTTCCCAGAAGATGTAGCTCGACTAAGTTGCAGGTGGAAGATGAAAGTGATAATCGAATGCGAAGAAACGTGTTTTTCAGATGAAATTGAAACTAGGAAAAGGTTAAAGAGAGTTATATGATCGTTTATGCATGATTAATTGAGTTATTACAAGATTTAAATTGTTCAAACGGTTCAATAGTTAATGACAAGTTTCGGTTATGGAATTGGCTGAGCTCTGTAACTGATTAACGTGATTAATAGGTGCATTCAACTTCGAAACAGGTTCAAGAACAGTTTGGTGTAGTTTAATTGCGTTTTAAACAGCCGTTTTGTGTATATGAATCTCGTCGGAGCCCTGGCCGGACATTGGCCGGCGGTGGCCGAGAAATCGGGGAGGACGGGTGGGGGGTGGTTTGGGTTATTTAAATAATTTACACTTATGGTCCCTGCGGTTTTAAAAGTTACAACAGGGAATTAAAGTTTTGTTTTAGATTTACATAAATTACAGTTTAGCCCCTGAAGTTTTAAATTGTTATTATTTTATGTAAAAACTAATTAATTGCAAGCTTTAACATATTAAAACTTATATTATTAATATTATTATTACTGTTAACATTATTATTATTAATTTTATTATTAATACTAGTAATAATAATATCATTATTATTATTATAATAACAATTATTTTTAAGATTTTTATCACCTTATGTTAAGTTTTATGATATTAACCAAACGTTTTAAATATTAATAATATTATTTCTATTATTTAATTAATTTGTTAATCACCAAATTAATTATCAAGAATAATAAGTCCTCAAAGTTTCACAAAAGACATAAAAGGTCCTTTTAAAACTTAACGAAGTTAACCTTTTAATTAACAAAATTATGAGATGTCACAAACCTGGCTGGAAGTGCTTTCTAGATCCATATCCTGGCCTTTCGTTTACTATTCGAATATCTAGACCAGTAGATAACTAATACAAACCTCGAAACATAAACGCAAGCTATCGCTGCACGAGAGCTTGCACTCACTTTGTTCACCTCACTAGGGTATAAAGAGCTTTTTTTTGTTTGATTTTTTCGTCTTTAGTTTTCTCTATACCTTATGGTAGGGGAACTAGCAGCAATAGAAGGGATCAATCCTTTAACTTTAGTTTTTAATTCTTTAAGAACATGATGGAAGAAAGTTAGCACATGACAAGAGAGAGAGAGAGAGCGCCCTTGATAGAAGGGAAAGAGCATATAAGAATGTTCAAACACGAAATATCTTAAATGATCATAGAAACTGTAGCTTTAAAAGCTCGATGGTAGAGCAGTCGACGGGTAACTGACTAGTCAAGCATAGGTTTGAATCCTACTTGAAAAACTTCACTGGACATTTTTTCCTCTCTCCTTACTCCAACCGTAACCTTTCTTATGATCCTATCTCAACTTTATCTTACCCCCTCCCACCTTCCCCTTTCGCTTCGTATACTCCACTTCTTCTTAGTTAAGTACAGAACACTACTTGCCCTGCCATCTTGCTTTATGCGCCTCTTCATGAGGGTGATTTAGTGCAACGAAATGCCTTAAAAATATGGTTCTCGCGAAGCATATGTCTTACCGGTAATCTCCCATTCCTGTTGTCGAGCTGTACAACACTTGTTTTCAACCCTTAAAAACACTAACTACAAGAACAAACAGATGCAATAACCACGGGAAAGATAATAGCAAACAAAGCTTATGGCTGGATTGACCAGGTAGGTATAATTCAACGAGACCCTAGCTCGTCCTGTTGTCCTGAACAAACGTTCCATCCATAAAAGAAAAGAGAGAACTTGTAGCTTAGTTTTTTACGGATAGTAATCAGATCATATACTAGAGCTAGTCTAGTCGATCTGTAACTCTCACCACTAATACCAAAAATATTTAAGTAACCTAATTTTTTTTAAAAATCTAAATACGACATTACCTTTTCCATTATAATATTCATACTCTAATAAAATGGTAACTAGATGTGACACGTGACAACATCACATTTATTCATATTACAATTTTTCTGTTTCCCTCTTCTAATAATTAATTACATTAATTACTAATAATATTATTTAATTTTTTCTTTATTAAAAATAGTTTTTTAATAGATTAAAGAGTAAAATGTCATTTTCATCCCAGTTATTTTGTTGAATTTGCCATTTCAATATAATTTTTTTTTGTTATTTCAGTCACTGTAGTTTACCAAATGTTGTCATTTTCATCCACTCTACTAACTCCGTTAAGATCTCCATTAAATATGCTGGCATTTTAGTCTTTTATGTTGTCATTTTCATCCACTCTACTAACTCCGTTAAGATCTCCGTTAAATATGATGACATTTTAATCTTTTTTAACACCATAATTATCCAATTAAAACAAATTAATCAATTAATATTCAATTAAAAATAAAAAACACACGAAGCGACATCGAGACCGTGCACTTCAATTTAAAAGCTTTGATTAACTCTAACTCATGTTGTTCGATTAAGGTCTGTTATGAGATTTTAATTGATCTTCACATTTTGTTCGAACGTGTACCAATTTTCGATTGAGTTCTGTTGTGGGATTGAGGTCCGTTGTGGGATTGAGGTCTACTGGTATCACACTTTGTTTGATTGAGGTATGCTATTGTCATATTTGTTCAAACATGACAACAACAGATCTTAATTAAACAAAATATGACAACAGTAGATCTCAATCGAATAACTGTACATGTTTGAACAATCGTGAAGATTAATTGACATCCCAAAGCAGACCTCAATCGAACATCATTGGTTAAAGTTAATGGAAGCTTTTAAATCGAATCAACTGGTCTCACTAGTCACTTCAAGTGTTTTTTTAATTTTAATTGAATATTAATTGGTTAATTTATTTTAGTTGAATAATTAAGGTATGAAATAGACTAAAATATCCTAAATATTTTAACAGGGTTAGTGAAGTGGATGAAAATGACAACATTTGATTTGGCAAAATAAATTTTTTGGATTGAAATTACAAATTCAATAAAACATCAGGGACGAAAATAATATTTTACTCTAAATTAAAAGAAATATCTTTTTCAATTTAAAAAAACAAATTTGTAGAAAAAGAATTTTTTTATAACATCAAACATTTTTTTAAAATACAAAATACTTTAAAATTGGTTATTTGAAAAGTAAAATTTTGATAAACAAAAAATAATTAAAATTACAAGCTATAGTAGGAAAATCTTTAAAAATAATATTTTTAATATGATTTGTTTTGAAATAAAATATTTAATTTATTTTTAAAAAAAACAAGAAGAGTTTAACATAAAGTTTAAAAAGTTAATATAATTATTTTATTACTTATAATATTTAAGTCCTAACTTGTATGTGATTTAATCATATTTTATTTTAAAATATCATTTAGAATGTAGGGTTGTTAAATAAAATTTTCTTTTAATATATTAAGTTGTGAGTTGTGACCTCCAACATCGAGGAACACGCATTAGAAAGAAGAATAGTAGCGTAAAAACAAAATTAAAATTCCAATACCCTCCCCTCGTCTTCATTCTCCAATCACGAATTCATCGCATCGCACAGAACAACAAAACTCTACGCTACGCTTTCACCCAATTCTCAATTCCCTCACTCTCTCATCTCATCTCTTCGGATCTCATCTCATAACGTCTTTCACTCTCACAATTCCACAATCACTCCTTTCTTCAACCAATCTAATTCACAATCGCCATCGCCACACGCTTTTCCATCCTGATTTCAACTTTATTAGCTTCATCTTCAACGTCAGTTGGCTCCAATTGCGTCGGATTCTGTTTCCTAGGGTTTTTTTATTTGCTGACGATCCTTCTGATTCATGCGCGTTGCTTGATCACAGGTTAACGGAGATGATATTGATTTACACGATCGTGCGATCGACTGAATATCCGATGATTTCGTGTTTCTATTTGGTTCGTTTTCTTTGCTTTTGTGAAGTACTTATGAATAATCTATGGACTGGTTGTAGCTGTGAATTTCCTTTAATTTTTTTTTTTGTTATGTGATTGGTTCATTGGTTGCCTGCTGTTTTATTTAGTTTATTATATTCAGTATGGTAAAGGCTTTATATGAGTTTCAGTCATATAGATCAGGTTATTGGTTGCCATTTGTGTTTTTTTGTATGCTTGCTATTTTGGTTCTCATGATATTATATTTGAGAGGCAGGATATGATGTTTATTGTGACAGTAGGAACTTATGAATGGTTCTAGTTAGTAATGATGTCTTCCGTAAAAAAATAATAAATAAGCGCTTGATTGAATGCTTCATTGAGGAATGAGGATGGACCCAGGTGAATGTCATTGCTTGAAGTTTCATGATATCACAAAAAGATGTCCGTACATTATCATGTTATTAAATGTTTTAATGTAATAACTATGCTGGATCTAATAAGTATAAAGGTTTCATGTGCTTAACTATATATAATGTTACTTCTTTTATGACCTGAACTATTTATATTGACAATCTTGATCACTAGTCTAAAACTCTCTAGTATTTAGAATTATCTGTATCAACACCTTTTAGAATGTGAAAAACTTGAAAATCATTGTTTGACTCAGCTTGTTGCAATTTCAGTGTAGCATACATTTCACTCTCTTATCTTTTAGTTTAGTTTTTTCATGCAATCCTTAAGCTTTTACTTGATAGCTGTATGTAACAAGCTATTGTTGTTTCAGCTTGATGACATTGGATTATGTTTATTGCAAATTTACAGCTTTAGGTTGCTTTAATGACTGTTGTTTCTTCCCCTATAATTTGGCTGTTTCAACAACACGAGGATTTCCACAACCACATTTTGCAGCAGTTGAGCCGCTGATGGATACTATCTATGATCCCCCTGGCAATTACAATGCAGAGATTGATGGGAGTGAAGTAAATTTATTATCAGTATCCTGGAACCAGGATTATGGTTGTTTTGCTGCTGGCACAAACCATGGCTTTCGTATATATAACTGTGATCCTTTCAAAGAAACCTTCAGGCGTGATTTAAAAAGTGGAGGATTTGGGATTATTGAAATGCTTTTTCGAAGCAACATTTTAGCACTTGTTGGTGGTAAAGCTAATACACAATATCCTCCAAATAAAGTAATTATTTGGGATGATCATCAGAGTCGTTGCATTGGTGAGTTTTCATTTAGGTCAGAGGTTAGGGCGGTAAAATTAAGACGTGACCAGATTGTTGTTGTTCTTGAACATAAGATATATGTTTATAATTTTATGGATCTAAAGCTTCTACATCAGATAGAAACCCTGGCAAATCCTAGAGGACTTTGTTGTTTATCCCATCAGGTGAATACATCTGTATTGGCTTGCCCTGGTCTACGAAGAGGACAAGTTAGGGTGGAACATTTTGGTCTAAATATGACAAAGTTGATCAATGCTCATGATTCTAGGATTGCATGTTTGACCATGACCATGGATGGACTTCTTCTTGCTACCGCCAGCACCAAGGGCACACTAATTAGAATTTTTAACACAATGGATGGGACTCGATTACAGGAGGTATTCTAATTTTTGTTGAGTGTTCATGTAATATTTGATCCACTATATGTAAATTGAGGTGGCAAATTTGACCCGTTGCTTATGAATGGGTCGATTTGGGTTATGTTTGATCTCAAACTAGTTAAGCGGGTCAAATTAAAGATATTGGCTAGGAAGAGCAGTGTTTTCAAAACCGGATCGGATAGTGAAATGGACGGCCCAGTGGACCGGTTCAACCGGTTGAACTGGATAAAATTATAATTATTTTAATCAATATATGTAAAAAATATTGAAAAATTCAAAAAAATATATATAAAAACCGGTCCGGGTCAGTCCAACCTCCCGTTCAACGTCTAAACGGTTTTAAGCACCTGACCGGATTGGAGTCCGGTTCCTAGTCCGACCGGCCGGTCCGGTTTTGTTTTCAAAACAGTGAGGAAGAGGATGGCTCAAATGGACCGAACAAGTGAGGCGTGTTAGAGTCTCCCAAGGTGTATTGTAAATGCGTAATAAGAATATTACTATAATACTAGAGTTTCTGTATTCATATACATCACATACAATTATTTATAAACATTCATCAGAATTGAAGAAAAGAGTGTTTGTTGGTCAACCCAACCCAGCCTGAATTGAATACTTCATGTTACAACTTGTTATCCATCCTGCTAGTTTTTTTCACCTCTATTTAATTGATAAAATATTTATATAAGACAATTTGGTAAAATGAAGGTAGAAATAAAGTCTTGAAAAGAATGTGGAGGGTTCAGCTTATAAATACCCAAACTAAAAATTACCTGATACTTAAACTGTCAATGCTCACATTTTGTCACCTCTAATTGACTGTAAGATGTAACAATAATGAATTTTGAACAATTGAAGGTAGAAATAAAGCATTATATCAATTCATTCATTTCTCCTAACTCTATGTCCTGCTAGGTACGCAGAGGAGTGGATAGAGCAGATATCTATGGTATTGCCCTTTCTCCAAATGTCCAGTGGTTGGCTGTGTCAAGCGATAAAGGTACTGTGCACATTTTTAGTCTCAGAGTGCGGGTGGCTAGTGAGGATCCATCAACTCAATCTACAGTTAATCATTCTCCACCAATGTCGCACCAGAATTCTTCATCTTCTCTTGATGCTCTAATTTCTCCAAGTGCTGCTGGTGCTAATCCTGGTTCTTCACTATCTTTTATGAAAGGTAATACAAAGATCCTTAAATTGTATGTGACTTTTATCTGTACACATAACGTATTCATATGCCACCCAAGTATTTGAAAGTTTTCATTAAGACCATGAAACTATTAAAACAATTTTAGAGGTTACCCAAGTATCCATTTTGGTTTTATTTATGATTCAGGATAAAAAAACTTTCTGGAAAATTAACATGCTTCTAAATTTTAAGCTTCTTTAATATCTAGAGTTGAAAAATGACAAATATGCTCTCAAACTACTTAAAGATTCAACTCTAGAATTTTTGAAGAGCAAACACACACACACAACCATCTATTCCTACTCCTAAATCTACACCATTGTCTACCATGTGACTCGAACCCTCAACCTCGTGGGGGACACGACTATGTACACACAAAATAACATTAGGCTAGATTCTAGAAGCCCTTTGGTAACTCTAGATGGATTTTTAAAACATATGAGCAGACTCAGGGGCACTTTTGCTATTTTACACACTAAAAGTGACATGTTATAAAATTAGTGATAGTTTTTTAGTTTACAATTTGGCAAGCTCTTTTGTTGCCATAATCTGTCATAAATGAAAACAAGGATACTTGGGTCACCTCTAAACTAGCTTTAATATTTGGGTGGCCTATGCATACATTAATCCTTTTGTTTATAGTGGCAATCAAAAGAACCACTTGCAGATAGTATATAGAAAGTGACTGTTATTAGATACCTAATATATCCTCCTAGAAAAAGATAATTAAAAGATTATTGCGGTATCTCAATCGATAGTATCTATTTGTTTGTGATTATGTGCATGGGTATCTATTTGTTTGTGATGATGAGCGTGGGAAATTAAGTAACTTCGAAATAAAAGTTGTCTGAGAAAAGTTAATGTTGCAACTTTCATGGCACATCCTAAGAAAATGTTGCAATCTTATGGGATGTACGAGGGGTTATAAAGCACCCACAACCCTGTAACAAGTGATTAGATAAACGGATGTAGCAAATGATTTATTAGTTGGTCTTGATGTAAATAAGAATGAATATATTGGCAGTTTTTATTACAGTTAATATATTACGTTCCCATTCCATGAGAAACACTATGTTTGACTTGACACGGGCAACATTGTTGACTATTGATCACATGTCTAAAAAGTCCTTCATTAAAGGCGAAGTAGAGGAACTATATAGGTTTAAGCAATCCTGCCAATTTACTTGTAATGATGATAATAGGCAGATCAACATGTCATTTAGAAGGGAACTTTCCAAAAAAAGATGAAATTTTGGGATTTTCATGTCAGAGCATCACAAATTTACGAGAATAATGGAGCCTGAACCAGAGTTGAAAATTTGGACTCATTTACTTATCAATGGGCATGTGGCCTTGTAGTCTAGTGGCATTGGAGATTGCCACTCATAAATGTGGGGTGTGTTCAAATCCTTGAAAGTGTAGGATTAGTTGGTATTTAGGAGTGAGTAACAAAGTTGCTGTTTCAAAAAAGAAAGTTTACTTATGAATGGATCAACATGGATGATGTATTTTTTCTAATGGGTTGAACAGATAAACCGGTTAGATGGGGCAAGGGGGTTAAAATTCACAAAAACTGTTCTTATAGATAAATTATGTTATTGTTGAAATAAGTCAATCTTTGTAATGGAAAATTATTACAAAAAGATTTGCCAAAATAGTTCCTCGTCAACCCAACCTATCTTGACCCATACCAAACAACTACATTTTTTGACTCATTATTGAACCTGCCTAACACACCCATTTTCCTCCTTTGTAATAAACCATCTTTGCAACAGGAGATGATTTTTCACCTCAAAATCATTGGTTTAAATTTATAATCAGGTTTACAAATTCTCATGTTCTCGGGATCTCTGTAGGTGTGTTGCCAAAATACTTTAGCTCAGAATGGTCATTTGCTCGGTTTCACTTGCCTGAAAACACCCAATACATGTCAGCATTTGGATCACAGAACACAGTCATTATTGTTGGCATGAATGGAAGGTACATCACTAGTTAATAGAAGTTTGTTTATACACCTCTTTTCATATCCGTCTAATAATCTGTGAAATAATCAGTTTCTACAGGTGCGGATTTGATCATGTGAACGGAGGGGAGATGGTACAACACGAGTATGTACGTTTTCTGAAAACCGAACCCAGTTCTAGATAAGCACAACATTTCCCAAATTGTTGCAAGAATTCTTAATTTTAATTTCCCTGAAATGTGAATATAAAGTACTTGCATTTGTCTAAATAAGGACTTTGAGCTTTTAATATGTTATCTACTGGCTTTGATTTTCACATCAATCTTCAAAAGTAATAAAAAAATTATAATAATATTAAAGGCAGTTGGTGAAAGATTTGCAGCATGTTATTATATCTGAATGGTGAATATCATGCAGTTTATACTCTTCATTTTATGTTAGTCTATTGTAATGGAGTCTTTAGTCCAATACTTGGCATGCTTACCAAGTATGCCAAGTGTCACGGACATGTAATTCGAGGCCCTTTGCGGCAGGCAGATCTGGACATAACGCATGCCTGGTACAGCTCGTCAGATGCATAATTCTGAAAGTATTCTATTTGGGCAAAACATCCCCATTTTAGTTAGATGTTAATTGCTGAATTAAGATTTTCCACATTGAATATCTCGCAGATAGTTTCTCAATACCTGTGTTTAGCTTAACGCATTATTTTGGGTTTGTGTGATCACCAAAAACCACCTGCTAGATCAATATCTTCCATGCCAAACATCGATATCAACATACCTTAAATGATCTTAGTATCTCTGTTATGTAACAATGTGGGATTACAAGAGTGGTACGTCTTGAACCAATCAAATCGACCATAGCTCCTTGATAAGGATGAACAACCCATCTTTCCTCTCGGTGCTCTCTGGGCTCAATAATTACAATGGGAAAATTGGTTCTTATAATGGATCTTTACCGGTCATCACATTAATGGAGGTGTTACCATAAATCTCTTGTCCATAACAAAAACCTATAAAAACAAAGACACCAACATGATCTAACACCACAACATCCAGACCTTCTATTCTACCAACAATATTCACAATGAGTACTATGTGTTTGCAGCTACAGTCCCCCAAAAAAACCCACTCCATCAGTAGTTCAAAGATTAAATCAATTCAAAAGACCAAGATCTAATAGATAGACCCTGTTTGAATTATAAAAATACCTCACTATCACTCTTAAAAATTATGACTTGTTTGTGTTCCACCCAGATTACTCCTTATGAGAATCTTCCATATTAGTGACTTGTATAATCTGCCTAAAGAAGCTTTGAGTTTATTATGGTATCTTTTCAAATCTTATAACATTGTCATGCATTTCAACTTCGTCAAACTGCTTCAATACTTGGTTAACTGCCAATTCAGAACATACCTAAAGAAAGAAGAATACCCTCATGTTACATCAATGGTTCCTTCCCGCTCAAAAGTGGATTCAAGCACTAACGTACTCTCCCGAAAAACACTATGTTGTTTTGTTCATAAGACCCAGTTAGAACATGCTGATAGGGAAAAAAGGGTATATCGATCCCTCAGACTTTCATTCACGCGTGGTTTGATATAAACGCTATTACCACAAAACTAATTACTATGATGAGTGGATGAGCCTACGCAAGACCCTAGCCAGATTAAGTCATATGGTTATAGGAACCATCACCTTAACGTCTTAAAAGATGAAAAGGTTTAGGCATAAGATGATTCATAAGTGACAAAATGGGAAGATGCCATAGTAAGCTACTTCAATAAGCTTCATTTCTTTAATTAAGTTCATGAGTTTGAGGTTCCTAGTGATTACAACAAAAAGTCAGTATTTGATCCCGTACCAAATGATGGTTTACTTTTCGGTCCAAAATAAAAACAAAATTCCATTAAAGTTGAAAACTTTATTACTGTGCGTTTTTGGACTCCGCAAAGGAAATTTATGAACACTTAAAAAGTGAGAGATTCAACAGACTCAAAGAAACTAGAGAGAGAAGTACAGAAAGAAGATTTTTTTTTTTTCATTTCAAAGGATAATAGGTTCACAAATGGTGAGTTGGCATATATATAGGACATAGTAGTCGAACTTTCCTCTTCTTCTTAGGTTCCTTTCAAGGATGACTTCTTATCTTAGGGATGTCTTCAACATACTTCACCTAATATGCTTTATCTAACCATTTTGGCAATTGCATACGTCACACGGGTGGTGTGTTGTATGGCTTAGGCCTTGCACTGGCTGTTTCACATGGAGTATGGAGGAAAAATCTTTACTTATGTTTTGCAAATATGACATCAATAAGTCCATCTTGATGATGCACAAATTCAGGAGTTGTGGTTTCGACCGGTGGTTGATAGATTTGTTCATAAGTAGTTATCCATTTTAAGATGACAAGTTCTTCTCTGGATGATTGCTTAGGAACATATCCGCAAATAGTCGATACATGATGTCCAAATAGTGGTTTTGGATTTGATATGCCTTCTGAGAGTAGAAGGTAGCCTGAAAAATATTGATCTGGGGTACCACTAATTTAAATTTGGGCTTTTACGGTTGTCAACAGTGATAGGTCAATCAAGTGCATATTAAGTTTGGGTAGAAGCCTTCTGGCGGATCTAGAAGTAAAGTTCGGGGGTAAGAGCTACCGCAGTAGGCGGCAATTCGGTTCGGCTGGACGATCGGCAATGGGGACGTGGGGTGATCGACGTGTGAGTGGATAGTAGTTGACTGGTTGTGGCCTGTAGGAAGGGACAAAGGATCGATGGAGGCATGGGGCGATGGATGATATATATATATATA
>BJCN01341185.1:0-11881 GCA_018326445.1 Flaveria brownii
TAAAGTCACAACATAATACTTAACGTATATTATTTATATCATGAAATATACGTTTGAAAATTATTAAAAGATAACACTTTATACTTTTATACATATCACAGATTCATTATCACATCATACATATTCTAAGCATAAACCCTCACATTTTAATGCTTAGAATAGTCCAAAATAGTCCATAGGTCAAACTAGGGTCAAACCCTAAAATTTTGTTTTTCCTCAAAATTTCAGAAAATTTTAAGTGTTGGGCGCATGGACACTATTTAGGCGCATCAGAAATATTTGGGCGTTCCTCAACTATGCAGGCACATGAGCCTACACTTAACCATTTCAACACTTAGGCGTATGAGCCTCTTCGGCGCATGGGCACTATTCAGACGCATCAGTCTTTACTTAGAATTTTCAATGGCAAATCTAGGCGCATGGGTTACTGTTTGGGCGCATCATCTCACACTTAGACTTTTAAGCCTATTTTTCAGGCGCATGGCCCTGTTCGGGCACATGACCTTACCTAAAAACTTTTCTATGGCAAAACACTAGGCGCATGGGCCTTGTTTGGGCGCATGAGCACCTACTTATACATTTCTAGGTTGTTTTTCAATTCCAAACATCATCATAACCTGTCCTAAGCTTGTTACACCCATTCCAAACCTCAAACAAGCATTTATAACTATAAAACATCAACATACAACATACATACATATGGTTATATACATAACAATTGTAAAAATGATTTTTGCATATGTTTTCAGCCCTAAAACTTTTAAAACAAGAGAAAACCGGGGTCTAGAAACCCACCTTAGTTGCTTTCAAGCTTAAACTCTTCCACTTGAACTTTGCAGATGTTTCTAACACCTAAACACTTCCAAAAACACAAACCCGAATACATGCATACATATGAGAACATGTATAAACTGTCTTCATGGCCGAAAACCTATAAACACTAACCCAATTGCACTAAGTTTACTCACATTAGATGAATTCAGCTATTTCTCTCCTTAAAATCAAAGCTTTGCTGCTTTCTCTCTCTAAATATCAAGCAGTGGTGTAGCAGGGTAGTGTGGGTGGCCATACCACCTTTTAAACAAAATAATAATATTATTTTGTCCTGTGTACACTTAGCCCCCTCCAATTTGGCTTCCTTTCTTTCTTACAAAATACTTTTCCTTTCTTTCTCTTTAAATGATAAAATTTCTGGGTGTTACAAGTCCACCCCCTTAAAGAGGTTTCGTCCCTGAAACTCATCATTCTTCGAATAACTGTGGGTAATGTTGTCTCATATCTTCCTCAGTCTCCCACGTAGACTCCAAACCCTTTCGGTGTTTCCACTGTACACGCACCAGTGGAACCACTTTATTCATCAACCTCTTTTCTTACCGATCGATAATTGCTATTGGCTGCTTCACATAATTAAGCCGTTCATCCACTTTGATATCATCCAGTGGTACAATCATATCTTCATCAGCTAAGCACTTTCTCAGATGAGATACATGGAATGCGGGATGAATTCCACTTAACTCATCGGGCAATTCTAACCTATAGGCCACCTCCCCTACTCGTGCCATGATTCGGAAAGGTCCTATATACCTCGGGCTTAGCTTGTCGCGTTTCCTGAACCAAATAATTCCCTCCCAAGGTGAGACCTTCAACATAACTCGGTCGCCCACCCTGAATTCGATCGGTCTACGCCTCTTATCGGCGTATGACTTTTGTCTATCCTTTGGTTCTTTCATGAAGGCCTTGATCCTTTCTAGCTTTTTAGTTGTAGCCTCGATCACTTCAAGGATTTCCAACTCTTTCTCTCCAATATAACCCCAACATATCGGGGGTTCTACACCTCCTACCATATAGCATCTCGTAAGGTGACGAGCTACAATCTGTTTAATGAACAGATCCACTAATCTCTTAGATGAATACGTCTCGTGGATCGGTAAGAAGTGATCAACGATCACCCAAATGGTATCGCACCCCCTCGCCGTATGAGGTAGCTTAGTAATAAAGTCCATGGTGATGTGCTCCCACTTCCACCCGGGTATATCCAACGGTTGGATCTTTCCGTATGGTTTCTGATGTTCCGTAATCACTTGCAAACAAGTAAGGCACTTGCTCACGTACTCTACTATGTCGCGCTTCATACCCGGCCACCAATAATCTTTCTTCATATCTTGATACATCTTCGTGGCATCGGGATGAATGGAGTATCAAGTCTTATGAGCTTCATCCATAATTCATCCCTGTAGATCTCCGTAACGAGGGATCCATATCCGTCCATTCCGGGTCCTAACACCGAGAGTAACTTCACCCATTTCTGCAACTAGACCCCTCATTCATTTAGAATTTAGGCGGACCTCTTTCAATGCTTCCTCTTGAAATTCTTTCACTTGGGTCATCACATCAGCGGTAATAACCAACTGATACGCCTTCACCCGAATCGGCTCGGGTCTCTCTTTTCGGCTAAGGGCGTAGGCCATATTGGCCTTGCCCGGATGGTAGTGGATCTCACAATCATAATTCTTGATGAGCTCTAACCATCTCCGCTGTCTCATGTTGGGATCTTTTGGCTCGAAGAAGTACTTTAAGCTCTTGTGGTCGGTGAAGATGGTGTACTTCGTCCCGTACAGATAGTGCCTCCAAATCTTCAACATGAAGACCACAGCCGCTAACTCCAAATCATGGGTAGGATAATTGACTTTGTGGGTTTTCAGATGTCAGGGTGCATAGGCTATTACCCTTCCATGTTGCATTAACACGCAACCCAATCCCGAATAAGAAACATCTGAATACGCCACTAAGTCTTCATTCCCTTCGGGTAACATCAAACAGGAGCTTGATTCAATCTCATCTTTGACTCCTCAAAGGCATCCTCCTATTTCTGACCCTACTCAAACTTCACATCTTTGCAGGTCAATTTGGTGAAAGGTGAGGCTATCTTGGAAAAGTCTTGTATGAATCTCGTGTAGTAATCCGCCAAACCCAAGACACTATGGATCTCAGATGGCGTCTTTGGAGATTTCCACTGCATCACCACCACAACCTTAGCCGGGTCTACCATAATCCCTTCAACATTCATCATGTGACCCAAAAACTGAACCTCACATAACCAAAAAGCGCACTTAGAAAACTTAGCATATAACTTTTCTCTTCTAAGTATCTCCAATACTTCACGTATATGGCCGGCATGTTCTTCCTCGTTCTTTGAATAAATCATGATATCATCAATAAACACAATCACTGATTTATCTAACATAGGTCGACACACTCGGTTCATCAAATCCATAAAAGCAGCTGACGCGTTAGTCAAATCGAAAGACATAACGAGAAACTCATAGTGTCCATAATGTGTGCGAAAAATTGTCTTAGGGATATATCGCTCCTTTACCTTCAACTGATGGTAACTGGTAGGTTCAAATGGATTGATTCTATGTTATGATTAAGCAATTACCAATTATATGAACAAAGTAATCAACAATTGCAAAAATTCATAGCAGTTTCTGTTGGTAGTTGCAAGGATTACAATGTACAATTGAGAGAGTTCAAAACGTCTATCTCTACACAATACATATAATCCTATTTATACTAATCAAAGAAACTAAAGGAACATATATTTACACATAAGTCCCTATACTATTGCAAAAATTAAAATACAATGACAATTAAAGACAACATGTTAATCTTTCAAGAAGTACTAACACTAGTCCCCCTAAGATTTACATGGTCTTCAGTCTTCAAAAATCTTCAATCTTCTTTATCTTTGTCTTCTTAGCTTCAATCTTTTCTGCTTCAGTCTTCTCTGCTTCATCCTTTCTCTGCTTCAGTCTTCTCTGCTTTAGTCTTCTCTGCTTCAGTCTTCTTTCTTCTTTTCATCTTCAAGCCTCTTTCTTCTTTCCATCCATCTACAAACTTCAAAATAATCTTCAGGTTCTTCTTTAATCTTAAACATCGACTTTTCTTTGTATAGCTCCTATTCTTTTAAGGCTTTAGCAATAGCAGATTTGAACTTGCTTGCTAACACACCTTGTTCAGGCTTTGCCTCATTTGTCTTTATCTCCATCTTGCTCATCACCTCAAGAGTATCTTTTGATAATCCTGTAATATCAATGTGAGCATATAGCTCAATAGGTTTTGAACTACCTTTCGAATACACTTCCAACACGCCTTTACTTGATATTCTCATAAATTCAATCTCTTTAATATCTTTCTTGACTATGTTGGCATAAGCTAATGCTTTCCTTAGTGAGATTCTCTCCATTGCAACATTCATCACTTTAATGATTGACAAAAAGTATTTCTTATCATTCTCTGTAATCTCTATAGATACTCTTTCAAAATTTTGGTCTGATAGGAAAGAGATATAGCTTGGGTGTAATAGTTTAAGCTCAAATACACCAAACAATATGATCATATCCTCATCCCAGTTCTCGAGATTTCGGATTAATTTGAGCTCAAATGTTTCAGTGTTATAGAGCCATCGCAGGATTGGTTTTGACTTTTGAGTCCCCTCTATAACTTCCAATCCTGGAGTAGTTATTTTCTCAAATACTCATCATAAAATTTAATCAAGAAGTGCTCATCTTCTGATTGTTTTCCTTTAATATTTCTATTCTTCTTCAAAGTAGCAAAATACTCCTTATCTTCTTGTGAGCATCTCGTTTCCAAGAATGCACTTGCTCTAGTTATCCCTCTGTTTAACAGCTCAACAAATATATCACCTCGTTTTGCTCCAGTTGGATTGATTAAAGGCAGTTTATTCAATTCCTTAAGGTCTTGAACTGGGAGCTTAATAATGCTCGAGTAAAAATGATATACATCACACTACATTTACTTGCTTAATCAGGAAGGCATCAAATATCTCATTGTACTTCCAAGCAACAATCTTAACTTGGTTTGTAGAGTCAGGAGCAATCATAACATTTAGTAGCTCAGAAATTGATTGTCCTTTCTGCAATACATTTTTCACCAAGTTTCCAGTCAATCTAGCTTTATTGAATAGTTGTTTCTGATCAAGAGAAACTTTGTAAGCTTGTTTCTCTGATTCAGGAAACATCTTCATAAGCTCTTTCCTTCTTTCATACACATTTGTCTTTTGAGCCATCGACCGGATCTCTTGTGGTTTTAACATCCTTGTCCTCTTAGTTATCTCAAGGTATTGAGGATTATCAGTATCCAAAATGATCATCTTGTTAGATTGCTTTTCAGTAGCTTGAAAGCTTCTAACAAGGTTCCTCAATGATTCACCTTGAAGTCTCTTCAGCCTCTTCCATGGGAATTTCTAGTTTGTAGCCAATATTTCAATGCTAGAATGCTCATCCATCAGGATCAGGATGGTGAAGTTCAGAGCTCGACATCTCTTCCACATTAATGCTCTCTTGCAGTGGGTTCCATTCACCAAGCTCCACCACAATTGGATGTTTTTGTTTGTTCTGGAGGAGGTGTAACAGTGGTGCTAGAAGGAGATGTAGTTGTTCTCCTTGGAGGATCAGCAGTTAATGGAACATCAATGGTTGTTAGAGGACGTACCATAGGATACGAAATATCTTCTTGTGTACCTGAAACATCAAAATAAGATATGCCAAAGGATTTTGTTAGTGAGTCAATATCAAACAACCAGTATGATCCAATGACTTTCTTTATGAAAGAGTGTTCATTAAAGACAACATCAGTTGTTTCTTCCATAATATTAAGTCTTGGATTGTATACTCTGTAGGCTTTTGAGTTTCTAGAGTATCCAACAAAGAATCCTTCATCTGCTTTTGAAGTAAACTTGGATAATTGTTCTCTGGTGTTTAATATTGAAACAAAGCATCCAAATGCTCTAAGGAATCCAATGAAAAGTTTTCTTTTAAACATAAATTCATATGGAGTTTTTGAATGTTCTTTGATTATTAATGTTCTGTTTTGAATGTAACAAGCTGTATTAATTGCTTCAGCCCAAAAAGATATGGGCAATAGAGAGTCAGCTAGCATAGATCTGGCTGCTTCTATCAATGTTCTGTTCCTCCTTTTAGCTACTCCATTTTGCTGAGGAGTTCTTGCTATACTGAACTGATGACTAAGTCCTTTTTCTGCACAAAAAGAAGAAATAGAGTCATCTTTGAATTCAGTACCATTATCTCTTTAATGATTTGACTTCAAGATCCAATTGATTCTCAATCTTAGTGATAAATGTTTTGAGAATGTCTGGTGTTTCTGACTTGTGTAGAAGAAAGAAAACCCAAGTAAATCTGGAGTAATCATCTACTATTACAAGAGAGTATTGCTTCTTTCCTATGCTTAGGATGTTTGTTGGGCCAAAAAGGTCCATGTGAAGCAATTTGAGTGGTGTGTTATTAGAGTTTACCAATTTAGACTTATGAGACACTCTATGCTATTTGCCTTTCAGACATGCAGTGTGTGGTCTGTACAAAAGAATTCCTTTTGTGTTAAACCTATTACTAAGTCACCTTTTACTAGTTGATTCATTTTGATATAATTAGAATGTCCCAATCATCTATGCCATAATTAGGAAACATCTTCTGATGCTTTTGATAGTAAACATGTTTGAGGAGTAGTTGTTGAAACAGTGTTCATATCAATAATGTATGTGTTGTTATGACATGGAGTTTTCAAAAGGATACAATCTTCTAGTATTTGAAAACTTGTCTTGAAGATGTAGCAGTTGTTGGAGTCAAATAAGGTAGCGTATCCCTTATCACAGATTTGGGACACACTTAGAAGATTGAACTGAAGGTTGGAGTAGCAGTTGACCTTTTCAAAGCTGATCAACCTATTTGAGACTGTTCCTTCACCAGTTATCTTTTCACCTGTCTTATCACCTCCAAAGGCTACATTTCCTCCATGTTTACTTTAAAATTTCCAAAGAAGGGAACAATTTCCTGTCATATGTTAGGAGCATCCACTGTCAGCATACCAGATGTTGTCAGGCCTTCTTTGACGTCCCTGAGAAAACACAGAAATTAGTTAGATGGTGCAACCCAAGCCAAGATGGTCTTGGGTTTTCCATCTTTTCCCACAATGCAAATTTCTTCTAAGATGGCATTGTCTAGCTGTTTAGGGATTCTAGGTACACTAGATATCCGTTGATTGATTTTAGCTCTATCAGGAGATGAATTTTGAGCTCTTTTCCTATTAGTGCTAAAGTCTGATTGTTGTCTGTTTTGAGATTTATGTCTCCTGGGTGTTTAGTTAAAGGTGTCATACAATGTTTTATCATTGTTTAAAATAACATTTTGATGAGGAGTTTGTCTTGGAACTCCTGCTTTGTTCTTATTAGGAACAACTGTTTGTTTCTCATTTGGTTTTTCAACTTGAGACTGTGTGTTTTGCCTTTTGTTTTTCTTGTTGAAAAAAATTTTGCAGTACTATGATTGTTCCTTTTACAAATTGAACAATAATTATGAAAACGACAAGTTTCAGTACTGTGATTGTTCATGTGACAGTACTTGCAGTATTTACCATATTTGCATTTTTCAGTGCTGTGAGTGTGTTGACCACACTATTCACAGTATGGTAAATTAGCATTGCCTTATTTGTTAACAACTTTTGTTTTCAAATTTGATTTAAGAGGAACATCAAAAGTCACAGTCGTTTGAGCTTTGCCTTTTCTTATGTTTGTTTGTTTAAGAGAATTAGTGGAAGATTTAGCATTTCTTCCACCAGCGCAGATGTCAAATCCTTGAGTCTTCTTTGTTTGTTTTGTTGGTACATCAACCACACTTGAAACTTTATGAGTTTTAGTAATTGGTTGAGGTGATTCATCATCCAATAAATCAACATCATCTTAATCAGATGCTTGTTCATCAAATTCATTGTTTTCTCCTTGATAAAAATCTGTTGAGTTAAGTTGTGGTGAAGCTTGACGTTTAACAAATTTTATCAGAGATGTTTTTATAGTTAATGATGACTTTGATGATGTTGATGATGATGGTTTTGAATCATCTGTTCTATCATGTGGGTTAAGAGACTCACCCTGTTTGTTAGTCATTGAATCAGGCAAAGGAATATAATTATCATTATATGGTGGATTAACTTTATTATATCCTAAACCTGAAAGGTCTTTGAAAGCCCTTTGTTATGCAGAAAATTATTCAAACTTCTAGTTACTGACCTGAAACTTCTGAAGTTTCACTTCAGTATCAGCCTGTAATGTTTTAGACTCAGTCAAGGATATAGAGAGTTGCTCAACTTGAGCTGTAAGTGTTAACTTTTCAGACATTAACTTGTCTAAGTCATTTTATAATGAAAGAACTTTGATTCCATATTGTTTTTGTTCTATTTTAAGACTTTCATTTAAAATGTTTGTTTCAATTACTCTCTTTGAAAGTTTGTCTGCATGTTCTCTGTATCGATTGACTTCATCTATACATGCTTGTGTGAAGAGGTTTTCCTTTACCTCTTTTGGGATTTCTGAAATTTTATCATCAATGTCTGTCATGAGGGCATGATCTGGAGATTGAATTTCTTTTTCATACATGCTCCAGTCACACTCACCATCCTTCTTAATGATCATTGTTGATGATTTGGAGTGTTGATTTGGATTGTATTGTGTGATTTGAGGTGGGGTTGGTGCAGTTGGGATACTGATTGGAGGTGGGATCTGTCTATTTGTATGATAGATATTTGAAGCTTGTGATTGATTATTGTTTCTATCTACTCTTGGTTGTTGGCATTCTCTTGAAAAGTGACCATAGTGTTGACAGTTGTAACATCTCACCTTGGTTTTGTCAAGTCCAATCTTTGTTTTCTTATCCATGCTCAACTCTCAATTTCTTTGTAGAAACCTCTTTGATCTATAGGCAATCATTGCCATAGACCACTGAAGATCCATTTCTTCAATCATGTCTGGTGGTAGTTCATCCAAGTCTTGTTGAATGATTTGTGATAGTGTTAGGTTGGCACCTAGGTAAGCTTGAAAGCTTGTGGAGAAGGCTGCATAAGCTGCTTTTTGCTCTTCACTTTGCAGGATGAGAGTGAGAGCATCCACTAGTTTATCAAACTTGTGTATGTTTTGTGACTTTGTCTGTTGTTGCTTACTTGAGCTTGAAGCATGATGATGTTGATTCTGTTTGCTTTGAGATGTTGTTTCATGAGAAGCATGAACACTAGTCTTCTTGGACTACTGTTTGTTGTTGGATGATTCTGGTGCAGAGAAGAATAAGGTCTTACTAGTATCTAAGAATTCTTCATCTTCATCCTCTCTAGTGCTTGTCAAGAAAGCACTACTGTTTGTTGCAGTTCTTTGAACTTGTATGATTCGACACGTCTGATTGTGTTGTTGTTTCTGGACCTTTCATCTAACTCTAGTGCCTCCACCTTAGCCACTAGAGCATCCAATGATAATGTTCCAAGATCCAATGTTGCTTTCATAAGAGACGCTGACTGAGTCCAACTCTCAAGCAGTGTATGCAACATCTTTTTGTTTATTTCAACAGATTCGTATTTGAGACCATAAACAATCATCTCATTTAAAGTTGTACAAATCTGTGAAGTTGTTGGGGAATAGATTCTCCCTGAACATGATGGAAAGTTTCATACTGGGTCCTCAATTTTTCTTTCTTGATTTCCCAAATTTCCTCACTTCCTTCACAAATGGTGTGAAGAACCTTCCATAGTACATGTGCTATTTTGAAATTCTCAACCCGTGTCAAGATTTCAAATGGTAGAGTCATTGCCAAAATACTGTATGCTTTCATATCAGTCTTTACTTTTTTCAGTTCATCACCAGCTACGTTTTTCAAGCTTACTGGTTTTTATGTGTTGTAATCTGGACCAAGGTTCACTAGAATATATGGTCCCTCGGTTATGGATGTCCATAAGTCTGGGTCTTAGAAGATAATCCAGTTTCAACTACTGATCTGTTTGAAGTTTGCTTTGTTTTTCAGTCTTGGTGGTTTGAAACAACTGTTTGTTCCTGAAAGTTCATCAGACATGTTTGTTTAATGTTGTTAACTTAACGGTTTAAGTTAAAATTTGTTTTAATATTTAGCTTGGTGCTAAATTTGATTTATCCTAAAATAACTAGGACTGGTTGTTAATTAATATGCTTTTAATTAATTACTAAATAAAGGAGAATTAATTAAATTAATTAATATCCAATAAAAAGTCACTGAATTCTTAGTGAATTCAAGGAATATTTCGTTTAAGAATGTCAAGTCAGTCAAAGCAGTCAAAACCCTCGAGTCAAAAAGTCAAAACCCTAAAAAAAAGTTTTGTTTTAGAAAATTAACTTTTTGGATCAAAATGTGACTTTTTCAAAAATTCAATAGAATAATACGGTTCTTCTTTGATTTTAATGATGAACAAACACAATCACCTGAGATTGTGAATGTTTGTGAGTGATCAAAAACTAGGGTTTCACCTAGGGTTGTGTGCGCCGCAAAGATCCTTTAACAAAACATCATACAGTTTGTTGTTTTAATCAAATTATGATCTATTTTGAGTTCTTAACAATTCAAATGTGATGATTTAAAGACAATGAACGAATTCAGAGTATTTAAATGAGTGACTTGTTTGATGAAATATGATATAACAATACCCGTGCATTGTTTTATCGAGAAAATCAGTAGAAACCGATGAGATTTCAACGATTTTACAATGTTTTTGTTTCAAAAACAGTGTATGAAAGATTTGAGAGCTTTTCTAACAACAAAAACACAAAAATCTTCTTCAAAATGAACGAAAACAGAAGATTAACTCATGTTTTTTGAACATTTGTTGAATGTATGATGTAGAAGAAGAAGATGTGATGATTTTATGTTTAAAATGTATGTTATGAAGCTAATGAACCATAGATATCATGTTTGTTGAATGAGACGATCAAAAATCAGTGTTTTATTTGAGCCAAGGCTCTGATACCACCTGATGAAATCTAAATAAATCAATCAAGAGATAATGAAAACAAAATGATGTTGATGATGCTGATGATTTCCCGAAGGATCTTTTCTATTCTCTCAAACAATATAACAACATATTTGTTATAGTAGATTCAACAAACATCAAACATGGTGCGGAAACCCATGATTGATGATTATGATATCAGTGTGTGTGAGTGATTTTGTGTACGTGATTTGCAAGTGCTTGAATGCTAAGAAAATTGTTTGTATATTGATTGCTCAAAAGCTTACAAAGGATTAGGGTATTGTGCTATTTATAGCCTATACAAATAGCTATATACAATTACAAAAATACCCTTATGTAAACAAAAATTACATAAAAAATCCTAAGTCTACAAGCTATCCGCTGTGGATGATTAGTTGTCCGCTGTGGATGATAAGTTGTCCGCTGTGGAGAAAGATAACTATCCTCTGTGTCTTGGATACTATCCTCTGTGAACAATTGTTGTTTGCACATTGTCTGCTACGAAATGTTCATCCACTGTGGATGATCATATGCCGTGGACAGTTCATCAGTTGTGGACTAGGCATCCGCTGTATGTTGATCATTCGCTGTGGGATGTCTTGATCCGCTGTGGACACTTGGACTTGTTCTTCATCCACTGCACCATCTTGTTCATCCGCTGTGGGCAGCATCTCATCCGTTGTGGTCACTTGTCAAAATTTCCTTTTTCTATAATCCTGAAAAAGAAATTTAAACAATAATTAGTGTATGCTATGAATGTTAATGATGCTAATGTGTTAGTTGATGATTGTTTGAATGTTAGAACACATTATCCTTTATATGCATTATTGAGTCCTTTATATGCATTATTACTTTAATGCACTTGTTGAGTCCCACACCAACCATAAAATTGAAGTACTTCTTCGAGCAGAAGGATTTGAACATGTGGCAGAGGAGATGGTTGGAGCATATCAAGGATTACGATTGTGAAATCTATTATCATCCGGGCAAGGCCAATGTAGTGGCAGATGCCCTTAGCTGAAAGGAGAGA
>BJCN01341188.1:9254-22131 GCA_018326445.1 Flaveria brownii
AGTTTATCTTTCTTATCCCTTCTAGAATAAACATATAACAATTTAGGATTAGTATTATCAAACACATTTGATGGATTCTCATCAACCAATTACCATAAAATGATACCTTCCAACAACACTTATAGTTAGATTTAACACAACTTTTTTTAAATGTCTGTCCAATAAAATAAACAAAGATTGTACAAGAATATTCACCAAAACAAGGGTTGATTTTTGTTTCCCCTTTTTGGCATGCCAAGAAAGTATCTTGATTCTTGAATTTATAAACAAAACATCCATAATTGATTCCAGACAGCGACAGTGCCACCATTAACAAACAAATTCTCCATTTTTAGGGTTTCATTTCATCTAATTTACGTTTCTATATTCATCAACAATCAATCTCTCTGTTTCCCTTTTCCGAATTCATCGATGTTCATCTGCGAATCACCAGCCGGTGGATTTTGCAATTTGATTATTATTAAGCACCAGTGAATCATCCAATTGAATGGATGTTTAACTTTTTCTGATAAGGTGGAGTAGCGTATAATCCGTTTGACTGATTCCGCCGGCAGACGTCTGCGTGTTGTATGCATCTATATGCTGTTGTCTTCTTCGTCAATTCTGTGTGCTAGATAAAAACGACTTGAAGCATCTGAAGAATCCGAGGATCGGATCGTAATTCGTGAATTCGATTCGACCGTCCAAACCCTAGTTTTGGATTTTGTGGGTGTTTTGCTTGAATCGGATTTAAGGTATCATCAGTTGATTTCCATTGGTCATTTGATCGGTTTGATAGATTTTGTGCTTATTATTGAAACTGAATGTGTTGCTGTTAAGTTTTTGAGAGTTATCAGTTATAGATAACAAGGGATTGTTGTGATTTGTTGGTCATTTGATCGGTTTGATAGATTCTATTGGTGTGTTTTGAGTTGGAAACGAGGGGTTTTTTGTGAAGTTATTAGCTTTTAGTACTGTAAGAACACCCTAAGAGGTAAATCGATGGGTGGGATCTGCGTAAGGCCAAGGGGTGGGAGCCCATGGGATAGGAGGTCAAGTAAACTGTCATCAGACTCACGAGTATCACAGTCGAAGAGGGAGGAAAGCTTTCGGGTGAAGAGTCGAGCTGAAGTTAGAACAGGCTCAGTTGACAAAAGACTGAGTTCTTCTCGGCGTGTGCGTGATGATCATTTTGATAGTATTTCAAGTATTAGGCCAATTCCGAAATCTATAGTGGGTGAACAGGTGGTGGCGGGTTGGCCCTCTTGGCTTGCTGAGGTGGCTGGTGAAGCTATCAATGGATGGTTGCCACGTAAAGCAGATACGTTTGAGAAATTGGAGAAGGTATGTGAATCATATTGCTTCATTTCCAATAGCTGAAAGGGCTAGTCATTGATTTTGTAAATATACTTGCTTGATGGCATTCTTTACTGTGTTTATAGCTTTGAATTTGTGCAGATTGGTCAAGGAACATATAGCAATGTGTACAAGGCTCGAGATCTAATAAGCAACAAAATTGTTGCATTGAAAAGGGTGCGGTTTGATAATAAAGATTTAGAGAGCGTTATTTTTATGGCAAGGGAAATTCTTATCTTGCGAAGGCTTGATCATCCGAATATAATTAAACTTGAAGGATTAATCACTTCAGGAACTTCATGCAGTTTATATCTTGTTTTTGAGTATATGGAACATGATCTAACTGGACTTGTAACACTACCTGGGGTCAAGTTCACAGAACCACAGGTGCTTAATCGTACTGACCATTCTTTTAATTTATTTTGGTTATGCCAATATGTCTCTTCATTACTTAATTTTTGTTTTATATATTTCTTTAATTTACAGGTTAAATGTTACATGAAGCAGCTGCTAAATGGACTCGATCATTGTCATAGCCATGGTGTCCTGCATCGGGACATAAAGGGGTCAAATCTTTTGATTGATAATAAGGGAATCTTAAAAATTGCTGACTTTGGGCTGGCAAATTTCTTTAAACACACTCAAACTGTGCCATTGACCAGCCGGGTTGTGACTCTGTGGTATCGACCACCAGAGTTACTACTTGGAGCAACTCATTATGGAGTTGGTGTGGACTTATGGAGTGCCGGATGCATTCTTGGAGAACTATATGCTGGCAAGCCTATCATGCCTGGTCGAACTGAGGTACTATCAATTTTTATATTATAGATCCGACTACAGAATTGTTGTTATAATGTGAGTATAATAATAGTATGATATGATCATGAAGATTAAAAAAGGAGATTCTGTTTACTTGAATTGTTTGACCTGTTTCCTTTTTGATAAAGATTTTGACAACCCATTCAACTGTATCTTGCAGGTTGAGCAACTGCATAGAATTTTTAAGCTTTGTGGTTCACCACCTGACAGTTACTGGATAAAGTCAAAACTACCTCGCTCAACAGCATTCAAACCGGCCCAGCCCTATAAAAGGCGCATTTTGGAAGCCTTTAAACATTTTCCTCCAGCTGCTATTGGGCTTATGCAGACTCTGCTTGCAATAGATCCTGAACAAAGAGGAACTGCAGCACTCGCTTTGAATAGCGAGGTAATTCTCGTTTTGTCTATAATTAATATATATGTGGTCAGTTGATTTATGTAACATTTTTATGTTCCTTAAACAGTTCTTTACAACTAAACCACTTGCTTGCGATCCTTCAAGTTTGCCACAATATCCTCCCAGCAAAGAAATTGATGCAAAAAAGAGAGAAGAAGAAGCTAAAAGGTATGCTCATTTATGCGACAGCTTCTAAAATATATTTATTATATGATTACTCAACTTCAACATTTGTTAAACTGCTTAATTGATATTGTAGACAAAGAGCAGCAAAAATGAATGAGCAAAAGCTTGATAACGAAAGCAAAGGAGCACAAGAAACCAGTGCAGTGTCAGCTCATGGCACCAATCCTGAGTTGGTCGGATCAACTCAGGCACCCATCGAGAAAACCATAATCATTGAGGGTTTAAATGATGGCGTGAAACGTTCTCCACCAATGAGGGGATCTTATTCGGGCCCGCTGGTGGCAGGTGCTGACGGTGTAACTTCCACTAGAAGTAAAGCCCCCGGACCTAAAGATGTTCCTTCCCAACCAACAAAATATCTTAATGTTCCCCAAAACATGGGTGGTGGTTTTAGGGTAGGAAGCGGGAGAGCTAGTATCAAGGAACTAAATATGGTCAGTCTCATTCAAACCTTATTATTAGTAATTCTAGTTAATGGTTATGAACCTAAAATCATGTTTAAACATTTGTTGTTAGGGTGGTGAAGGATACAAGGGAAACAAGATCCAATTCTCTGGGCCCCTGGTTTCGTCAAATGTGGATCAGATGCTTAAGGATCATGACCGCCATATCCAACAAGCTGCTAGGAGGGCGCGGCTTGAGAGGACCAGGCTTATCGAAGTTGAGGCTGAAATGGCTAGAAACGCACTGTATCCAAGTAGCCGGTTAGCCAAGTAAAAGCTCCATCGGTCCACAGGGTGGGTGCAGTCAACATAACTGGTACTCTTAAGACCAAAAGAGTTTGTGTATAGCAACTGTTGATTTAAGTCATCTACCTTTTCTTTTATCTGGAATTTCTGTGGGTCCATTGGCATGTTAGAAAATATAGGAACAAGCAGTAGCATATTTTTGAAACAGGATATTTTATTAGAGAAATGCTTAATATAATGCTATAAATAGAAACCTTTGAGACCACATTAACAGACCATCATCTTCTCAAAATAAAACATTTAAAGTATAACTAGAGGTCACGTTTTTCAAATTCAAACTATTCACAGTTATCACATCAGTAGTCACAGTTATTCGACTGTCATCTCCTCTACAGGTCATGCATACACCAAGCACCACCATAACACCATCAACCACCTGCATGTTGTAGCACTGCCCATGAACGCCGCAAGCGCGTTGTAAACTACCGAGAATCCTCCATCTTTGTACAATAGTTCATCATATACATGTCCGATCTCTTAAACACTAATCCGGTCATGAGTTCTTCGCACAAACAAGGATTCTTCTTCATCGGGGTTTATCTTGTTTTCATTGTATCTTGGTTCGTCTTTCTGATAAACACTCTTGACCAGATTCGTTTTTGTTCAAGGAACCGAGAGTAGGAATGGAATGAAGAATACTCCTCGTTTGCATCGTCCCGGACGATGACTCCCGATTAAGTTTTTATCCACACCCTCTTCCTTTTGCAACTCGAGATCTTGAATCTTTTGATGAAGTCTTTTGATCTCATCGTCTTTTAAGATCTGGACTATTTTTTGGAGTCTTTTGATCTTGATTTCCAGTGGGTCGGCATAGACTCCACCATTGTCTCGGTCAGCAGTTCTGTGAATAGGAAGTCGGCCTTCACCACAAGCATATGGGTTGTGTATAACTCTGTTGTTGCGTCGGTCGGCGGATCTACAAGCGAGAGGGTCTTCTCCTCCATGCAAAACAATTTGACAACCAAAAGTTATGATACCCAATGATTCATATGCAGAAGCAATCAAGCGACTCAAGTATTATTAGTTAATCAAAGTCTACCATTGGGACCAAATGTTTGAAGTACAAAGTTTCTATGCTCAAATTCAACAAAAAAACCATGACAAGCATTTACCAAACCTTAATCTTTATACTAGATATTAATAATCTTAGAGATAAACATAAACAATTCAAATAAATAAACTTTATGATAACTATTAATAATCTTAGATAGTGAAAGAATTAAATATTATTCATATCTCCAAATAATCTTTGATTTGCATCTCATTAGATTCCATTCCTAAACAATTTTATCTATATGTGCTTGGTTAATTAAAATATCATCTATATGACATGTTAAAAACCATTTTACCAAAGCTCTTGTAAATCTAATGGTTAACTGGTTTTTAGAGCTCTATTCATATCTCCAAATAATCTTTGTACAAGCCACCTATGAATCATTTCTATAATCCTAGTTTGGCACGAATGAGAACCCTTCATGACTCAAACTAATAAGGTGCAGTTTGTTTTTTCAAAAGCAAAATGTTTGCAGTCTGCAGAACTACATACATCTGTAGAAGAAAGGTGTACCAAACCTCTACAGTCTGCAAAGAAGAAGATTGCTTGGTTTTTAACTCTTCTTAAACAAACCATTATCACAAACCATCCATCCATGGTACCCTTTTATATATTTATCTAAAAGCCAAAGTAAAATATTTGACATTAGACTGTCAACTGTCATCTATAATCTTATAAACATCTCAAGAATTGAAAAGGTTCCATAAATAAAACACTATAGTCAATGTCTAACGAATCATGGACTATTTGATTCTAATCTATATTTCCCCAAAACTAAGGAATATTTTACAGATATATGATGGAAAAATATATTATTTCAATAGCAATCCAAAATTTTGAATAGGAGTAGGAGAGTTTATGAAAAACACCTTTGTTCACTTCACATCCGTTTGACCAAAAACACTTATAAAACCTACTCCTACAACCCAAACCTATAATCAACTCCTATTAATTAACATCAACTAAAATATTAGTTAAGAGGATTCGTATTTAGTTCCCCAAACTATCCCCATCTTCAAATTTTAAGGGCAACTATATGACTTATGTAATTAAACCCGACATCAATACTCTATTCCCATCCCCTAATTTTTTTAAGGGAAGCATATTGTCCCCTAAAATTTGTGAGTGGATGTAAATAAAAAAAGAGAAAAAATGTTATTATTCGTATATGTATCTTTGGGGAAACACTATTCATCCGTATAAAATCTTTAATATTTTTTTTAATTGGTTGAGTGAAAAAGTTATAAAAAATAGTGTAGTTACAAAAGGTAGAAAAAATAATATTTTTTAATATAATTTTAAAGATAGTTATAAGGAGTCGTATGTGAATGCTCTTAATCTGACAGGGGCACTCACACCGCGACCTCATGACAAGGGTGCGCCGCGCAGCAACATGGGCATTTACAAGCAAGCCTTCTTGCATTTTTAAGATAAAAAGGTACTTTATGATATCATGGTGCTTTTATCGTGCTTGTTTTTATTCTAACACATGCTATTAAATTGCTCAACCATATCAAACACAAACATATCCTCCATGTTCTTCAAAAGAAAAGAGGATATAATGACCAACACAGACAAGCTATCCAATCCAACATCCTCCTTAATTTTTTCCCTAGTCCTATGGGCAACGGACACAGTGTTTTCACAAGATTGATAACTATTTTTAAGTTAGAAGTTTTAAACTATTTAACATACCAAACTATTTGTTTTAATTGAAGCACAATGTAAAAATGAGTTTTAGAGCATATTACATTTTGATCGTGAAACATATTTTTTAATTAGTTTTAGTATGTTATAACAATTATAAAATTAAACACAATAAGAAATTAAATATGTGAATCGGTTTGTTTAATCTTGCTAGGGACAAATGGCAAGATCAAACTAGGTTACGAGGTCATAACGCATATACAACCACAAAGATGAACCTAGGTGCATCTAATAGTTGTCTTGTGTGGATCCCACTGATCCATTGATTCCTTGATTCGTCTTGGATTTAGTTTTGGCTTCGAGTCTTCAAACATTACAATATTTACAAAAGAAATATTCAGTAAAATAAAACCCTAATATATTATAACTTTGAGCCATCAAATGAGCCAAAACCATAAAAACAAAAAATCACAAAACCAAATCACACACAACCATTCAATCATAACGTATAGTCAGATTTACATATCAAACACAATCAAAATAATGTGTGCACTCTTTTGGTTGATTAAAATTCAACCAAAATAAATAAGTTGCCCAAAATAATCCAGATCAAAAACTTTAAACGAACTTAAAGTTTGTGATCTATAATCAGTCAAAAACATATCTAATTTACATGTTGTAAGTGGGGTTCTCATACCACTGTTGGGAGTTAGTTGCATCTGATTAGGTTTTATTTTTAAAAACAGGTTTTGATACTTTATTAACACAAATTAATAATTATTATCTACCGATGAGATGATTATACCTTAATGATTGAAGTTTTACCGCATCGAGGAACGACGATTCAATTGTTGACATAACATACCTAAGAGGGACAACACAAATAGATTATTTATAAAAAAACACAAAGTATGATGCCTAAAAATAATACTACAAACTGGAAGACCTAAAAGCACAATAATTTATGCTTAGAACTCTTTAGGTGAAACGGATCAAAACGACCTAAGTCTAGTCATTTAAAGAATATAGGGTCTTGTTTAGTTCACAAATTCTCTAGAATTGGAAACGGAATCACAAAAGTTTTCATCAAAAATCCTATTTGGTTGGTCATGAGATGGATTTAAATTGAAAAATTTTTCAACGTTCAATGGAATTCACTTATCTTCCACTTACCCATGGAATGTTCAAAATTAAAATTCCAATTTCATTAAAAAAATTACCAACCAAACACCCTATCAATTTTAACATGATTCCATTTCAATTCCAGTTCCATTTTCAATTACCACCCAATTGGCAGCAATTGCTGCTAAGCAGGAATCTTTGGAGTCCTTGAAGACCGATGTTGCAGCCCACAAATCGTGAGATAATTCGAAGGGAAAATTCAGTGAGGGGGAAATCTTCCTCGCGCTACAATAATCAGTCTCGACCCCACACCAAAATCATGTTCCCGGCTTTCAGTGGTGGTGACCAGGGTCAGTTGGATGAAGAGAAGGTCGATGTAGCATCAATGCATCTTGAAGGAGATGCTCTAGGCCTGTATTTGTGGCTGTCAACAGATCAACCCGTCATTCTTTGAGAGGAATTAGTCCATGCCTTGCAGAAGCACTTCGGCACTGCTGAGTTTGAGAATCTAGATGAGTACCTATGCAACATCAAACAAACAGGAACTGTTCAGGAGTACCGAAAAGAGTTTGCCATGAGATCCGCTCGTGTTTCCAAATGGCCTGATCATTGCCTTCTCGGGGTGTTTCTAAATGGGTTGAAAGAAGAATTAAAGGCTGATTTAAGCTTTTCGAAGCTACTGGAAATGAGGACGACCAGATCACTCTTCTGGGCAATGTCCAATCAAAATTTTCACCGCACAGCTTCATCCCGACTTGAGGACAAGTCGATTCTTTGGGCGGGCAACAGTGATACGATTCCAGTGGGTCAAACTAGGGCGGTTCATACCAGTCCATCTGGAATGGCAGGAAAAAAGGTGCAGGTCCTGGAGGTGGGGGATGATCCTGATTTTCAGGCTTAGTGGGTAGAACTTAGTGGGTAGTTATTAGCTTAATTAGTCTATATAATTATGTTCTTTTGTTCTAGTTTAGGTTTAGAGAAATTAGTATTTATATTACTGTTTGATGTTTGGAGATCGGGCCATCTTGAAGAGGACTTCCCTATCTGTATTTTCTTTGTTTGATTAGTAATCTATTGCCGACTAGTTCGGTTCTTATCAGAATCTCATCGCTTTAACAGTCTTCTTGGGGTCCAAAACATTATGTGTGTGTGATCTACAAGCCACCAATGAATCTTATCTATCACCCTAGTTCGGTAAGAATGAGTGAAATACAAATTGAAAATGCCACAAATCAACCACCCTAAAAAAAGGCAATTAAAATAAACAATTATAATGCAAAGTTGCAAACCTCATCTGGATTTCTTGCAGATATACATAAATGCTTTCAACAATGCGATCAAGGTCAACCTCTATATAGATCTTGGAGGAATCTGCATAAAAATAATTAAGAAAAAAATTGTAAATTAAGAAGACCAGTGAGTGGAAGGCGATTAATATAAATATAGAATAAAAAGATAATAGATGAAAAGTGCCAAGGTAAAACCTCCGGTTCACATACTTGCAATTAAAATGCATTATCAAGTCAAATGTCTATGTAAAAGCCAAAGTAAAAGCAGCCACATGTAATCATATATAGATCTTCATCCCAGTTTATAGGGCCAATCGCACATCCAAATGACTATGTCAAGGGATGTCTTTTCATTTGAGGTTAACGGCAAGTATATATATATCCCTGAAAAACACAAATTAAGCAGCTCATGTTGTAATAAAGCCAATAAAAAACTAAATCATGTGTTTTTTTCATATCAACATGGCTTAAGGGGAAAATTATAGACAACGAGAACAGAACATGTAAAGGAAAAAAGACAAGGATCTAACTACCTGGTGTATATATCAATTGTGAAACTCCTCCAATTTGCTCAGGAATAAACAAAAGAAAGAAATAATTTGACCAGAAGTTATATATACCCACGTTAGATCACAATTTTCATAAAACACAGTAGTACAAGAAAGATAAACCTTACAACATCCGTCTTAAGTAAGCAACTAGCTTGTAAATCTATCCCTAGAAACATAAAATAAACAGCTCCTGATGTAATACAGCAAGTTAAAAACTAAATCATGTGTTTCACTCATATTGGCCTGGAATATTTCTAGATCAGGAAAAAGAAGATAGGCTTACCATGGTGTAATCTCTAATGAGAAAACCAAAATCTTCTTTCACTAGTGTCCCCCTCTTTGTTTCTTCATCTATGAACAAAGATTAAAGAGCTATAAAAAGTTTAAATAATACATTTGTCACACCTCCGCTTATATCGGAAACACGAGGATGTAACGGACGGGATCGTCATAACACCTGGTTAGTTTATAGAGACAAAATAAATGCAAAGATCTACGTGTCATGACGTCACCCGACACAATGGTGACTTGTGTCGTGGTTAGTCAGTTCCACGACTAGCATAGTCTATTGATTTAACAAAACCAAATCCAACATGAAATCCAACAAACAAAAAGTTCAACATAGTATTCATAAGCGAAATCAAATGATGGTCAAAACACTAGTGCATGTCTAAAGAAATCCTGAAGGTCTCTGCTATGACATCGGCTCTAGCTATCCAAGCTATCCTCTTTGATTATTATCACCTGAAAAGATATGCTCAAAGGTCAACACATGGTTGGTGAGTTCACAGGTTTAAACATAAATTTAAAACTTGTTGTTGTGCATGAGTTTATGGATCATAAGTGTATACAGTTTATCACAAGTAATATCACATGAGTATCACAACTAAATCTATGACAAACCACACAGCAATTGTCGGAACATATTCACCTAGGGGTCGATCATAACCATAGTCAGTCTCAACTAGTATACTAACATACATGGGTGGGGGTGTCAACCCAATAGTACTATCAATACCTGTCCGTCGGCTCCAACACTGGAGTTAAATAGTTATGATTAAAGAACAACACAGAAACTCATGCATAAGATATAGCTTGCAAACAGTAACACGTTAAAAGATTATATATATATATATACATATATAAATATGTACATATATTTATCTCTAATTAATAGGAATACTCATATTATTAAACATGAGCAATTATGTATGTATATAATTATTACTTATATACACACCACTATTATTTACAAATATGTTTATATATTTAAAATTACATAGCCCCACGCGACACATGCATTATTTTAACGCGGTCACAGTGTCACACCTTTATAATATATCATTTCATATAGTATTTATTAATCTCTATTTAAAATTTTAGCTTAATTTAATTATTTAAATTATTACCCTCAATTTAGTAGTTTAGAAAGTACTTAGCATACCTTACTGTTTGTACACAGATTTTGTAAAATCAGTTTGGAGGTTGAAACGATAACTAAATGTCACGAGACCAATTTTATTTTAAAGGTAACACATGGAATTTAGTTTCTGGAGAAAATAAGATCATTTTAATAAAAATTGAGAGAGATATGTGTTTCTAAAGTCGGACCAAACAATCTGCCAGAAATTCGGCTTTAACTAATCTTTTTGTATCAACTGTTTGAGTGCTCAAACATTCATGGTTTTTGACGAGACTAATTGGGTTAGAAAGTAGACTCGTTAAACTTAGTTTTAGACTTCAAATTCATCCATTTTGGAGTTCGTATGACCAAGTTATCTACCGTACAAAATGACCTATTTTTCTGACAGCAAACTATCAATATACAACCATTAACCTTTGATACCAATCCCATATTATCGAACGTAAATTACATGAGAATACAACCGATGCTCATTCCATTTGGCGTACTCATTCACACACATATATATAACTCACACGTACATGCATATATATAACTCACACACACATACATATACATGTATATATATACTACACACAATCACATGTACACATATATATATTCATACACACCAAAAAAAAATGATGCACCCAAGCACATAGCAGCAGCCTCCGGCTGCTATGCGTTGCCCCTCAACCACACACACAACACACATATATACACACACGCTACCTATACATACACACAATCACGCACACATATATATAAGCATCATATACACATGCACACTCATCGCTCACACACGACATATATGTTCAAACATACACTGCTGCATATATATATATATATATATATATATATATATATATATATATATATATATATACATACACACACAACCTGTGCACCCACATATATATGCAATATATACATACACAACCGGTATACACACACACATGGTTCATACGCACACGCACATAGATTACATACGCATACACACGACATACATATATATATGCATACACAGCCGTGTATATATACCTACCGTGTTCGGTTCCTTTCGGCAACCGGCAAACAACGCGAGATACATACGGATATATGCACACATGAGAGGTCACACCCAAACCGCACAACCGAATCAATACACGGACCAAACCGTGGTATGACACGAAACGAAACGCGACAAAACGAAGTTCATGATGGTCGGTTACCTGCGACGCACCTAGACGGCGAGACGTTGACGACCGGCGGTGACTAGAGAGCTTGGTACGGTGGTTGGACGTGAAGAGATCGTCGAACGACCGCCGCGTAGGGTTTTTGGATGGAAGAGATCGACGGTTTCACGGCTTCCATATATATATATATATGAGGGCTTTTACGCTTTGGACCCTCAACTTATAAATCTTTATTCCCTCAAGTTTATTGAAATTACTATTTAAACCCGAAACTATTAATTAAAATAATAATATTAATGATATTAATAATATTAATAATTTTAATAATAGTAAAGTAAATAATATTGACTATAATACTAATAATATCTAATTTATTGATTATCATTTGCATAATATTTGACTTATTTGAGATCATTATAATATTAGGGTTCACACGTGGGACAAGTACGACGAGATTCGATTCAAGAACGAATTAATTACACGAGAATAATAAATGCACGAAGAAGGTTAACGGGTTCGAGTCAATTGACGGACCTGATAGTGACGGATGTCACAGTATCCCCCAGTTGAGAGAATTTCGTCCCGAAATTCAGCTGGAGTTAGATCCCAAAGCTCTATCCGTGAACTGATGCGGATATTTAAGTTTCATCTGGTCTTCCCGTTCTCTCGTTAATTCTGGACCTCGCTTAGAGTTTCATCTCACTCAGACAATTGGGATCTTGTTGCGTTTTAATTGCTTAACTTCCCGATCCATGATTTATATCGGTTCTTCCACCAAATGGAGTTTCTCATCAATCTTGATTTCCTAAATCGATACGTGAAGGGATCCCTCAGCTAAAAATTTCTTATGATTCAATACGTGGAATGTATCATGCACGCCACTAAGCTCTTGAGGTAGTTTTAACCAATAAGCCACATGACCAATTCTTTCAACGATCTCGAACGGTCCAACATACCTCGAAGCTAAGTTCCCTTCTTTCCGAATCGTACGATCCCCTTCCAAGGAGAAAGCTTCAACAAGACACGATCATCCACGCTGAACTCTAGAGGTTTTCGCCGGTTATCGGCGTAACTTTTCTGGCGGTCTCTAGATGCCTTAAGTCTATCCTTGATTTGAAATATCTTATCAGTCGTTTTTTGGACAATCTCTA
>BJCN01341230.1:2145-16686 GCA_018326445.1 Flaveria brownii
TTTTTTTCTGTAACTTTGGTGGTGATTAGGTAAAGGTCTGTTGACATGATGGGGGTAGTAGTTATGACAATTATGGGTTGCATACTACACAATCAAAGCCATGTGCATTTTCCTTTTGTCCCGGTGTATAATGGATCATCATAATATTGCTTTGTACTAGTCTAGGTTAAATAAATAAAATATTAAATAAAATTAAAATTTATTAATGATAAAATGATAGTTTAATATCATATATGATTAAAATCTTACTTAATATAAATAGAATAATTTTTTTTTTCAGAAAGAACATTTTAAAAAATATATTTTTTTAAAAACCATTCTTATTATAACTCCTTAATTTAATTATTTTTTGTTTATAGAAATTTCACTTTTTAGAAGACATCAATTTTAAATGTTTCGTATTTTTAAAAGAGTTTTATATTTAGAAAATTTTCTTATTTTATGAAAAAAGTATTTCTTTAGAGATAACATGAGTAAAATGATATTTTTTTTAATTCATTAAAAACTATTTTAATAAAAAATAAATAATATTATTAGTAATTAATATGATTATTTAATAAAAAACAAAAAAAATTAATAAAGATGAATATGATGTTTTCACATGTGCCCTTTATTAAAATAAGAAGATTTACATGGTTTCATTCTTTATATTGTCTTAAAGTATTAAGACAAATTATTACAGTATTACAATCAGTTTTATTATATAAACACAATAGAAGAATTACAATAACAAAGATTTCTTATCAAAATTGAAATAAATGTTACTATAGTGGACTTTTTAAAGTCAAAATGGCCATTTGAAAACCCTAGAAAAATCGCAGAGCGATTTGGAGATTATCAAGAATCTCCAAATTTCTCACCAGAATTCACACACCAACTCTTTTATAGCATTGGCAATCGTCTAATCTTATATCAGCAGAGTGATTAATCGATTAAACATACCCCTTTTAAACCCCTTTTTAACAGTCTCTTCTTCAACCGTACAGTTTCTGTGGTAAAATCTTTTGAATACTTTTCAATCGCCAGCATTAATGGTGTTCTTCACATTCATCAGGTCGCTTTCGTTAAGTATTCACCAACAATTTAACCCTACCAACCCATTTATACGAGGTTAGATGCACGTTCTTCATTTATTATATCGCTATTGAGCATTTCAAAGCTCCCTTTTTTATTTAATGAGAAAAGGTTAAAGATTGTTCTACAACAAGAAACTTAACAATCTGCATATGAGTTCATTGATATTCTAATTAAAATGTGAAAAATTTTCATTGTTGGAGCCAACTTGTGTTCGATTGAGGGTTTGCTGCCAAAAGTAGCACAATTAGGGTTTCGATTAGGGAATTCTTTGGTTTGATGGGGTTTTTAATCTTTGATTTGATTGGGCATTGTGTTGTGGTTGTGAACATTGGTTAGAAGTGTTTTCCTGTGGAAGGGTGAGAAAATGGATAAATGGATGGTTGCTATTGCCGCGGGTGCTGGTCATATAGCTCAGCATTTCAAAAAGTTTCAGCAGGCGGGTGACCGGATAACATCAGAATCATCGATTCAGGGTTCGTTTAGTGAGAAACCCGACTCACCAAAGCAGCCATATGATAAGAAGTGGCCCTTCCACATGTCAAAGAGAAGAAGTTTGAACAACAATGATTCTGAAGTTGGAAATGAGGTTTCTGAAGTCGTTTTTGGTGCAAAAGTGGCTTCTGCTAACGAGTTTGATGGCGGTTATGAGGGTAGTGATGGAAGTTTAGAGAATGTTGAAAGGGGTGATTTACTGCATGAACCTTTGACACCTAGAAGTAGAATGTCTTTTAGAAGTAGAATTATAACTAGGCGAGCGATTAGACCACAAAGCTCATTAGAACAATGTCTTATGGCTCATGTTGATATGAAAGATTACACGTCAAGTTCGTTTGCTTCACTTTCTATGCAGACTGTGAGGCCGTTTTTGGTGACTGATGGCAGTAATGTGATTAACAGGGCAAGTGTGGATTCTTATATTGTGCAACACCATACTGATGAAAAGAAACACCAATCATATTCAGAAGAAAAAAACAGTTCTGTAGATGCAACACTACTTGTTTGTCTCGGGATTTCTTTTGGTATGTTATATGCTTTCATGGAAAACAGTCGAGAGGTTGAAAGACTGAATCGACTGTTGAAGCAAAAAGAGAATTTGGTTCAGGATCTTGAAGAGGAGATTGAGATGAGAAATTCATTAGTTATGCAAGAGCTTACAATCGAAGATCATAAATCACATACTTCTTTCGATTTTGAATCACCTCATTCTGTTTCTGATGAGAATAATAACAAAGATTCTGTTTTTATTAAGGCGAAAGACGATGCTTTTAGTAGAATTGAAACAGAGCTTGAAGCTGAACTTGAGATGCTTGAACTTAATATGACTTCATCCACCTTAGAAAGAAAGATTTCCAATCTTGCTGAGGTAACCATTTCACATACCTATATTTATACATTTAATCACTTATGTTACTAGTTTTTTGTATAACAATATTCGGGCCAATGTGGTTTATTAATCTACACGGGCCGTATGCAGCTTGACCCAGACTTTGAGCCAGGTGTAGCGCAGGGTGAGCTAAGGGCTGACATGGTAGATGGCATCACAACTCATTCTCCAAACTATGCGGTTTCTCCAAGAGAATTGAGCTTACGGTTACACGAGGTCCTTCAATCCCAACTTGAAGAACGAATCAGAGAACTGGAAGCAGAAATTGAAACCCGAAATAAAAAATCTTGGAAAGATATCTCAAGCAGTGATGCAGGAGATGAGAACCATGTGGATGAGCCTGTTGTTTTGAATCTATCTGGTGAAGCTTTAGATGCGTATAACGAGGCTTGTAACGAATTTGCAAAGTTTGACGAATTAGATGATGATGGAACACCACAAAATGGCAATGGTACAGGCGGATATGATCTGGATTTTGATGAAGAGGAGATGGAGAAGTTGTTGATAAAACATATAGTGGAGAAAGCAAGACAAGGGTCTCCGGCAGTTTTAAATGCACAAAGGGCTTTGTTTGCCGAATAAGGTTTGGAAATTGAAAAGATTTCATAATTTTGTTAGCAAACAGTATATATAAATGGATGATAATATTATTTTTCTTCATGACCCACAGCTAGTAAGCATGTGCTTTTGTTTTCAAGCTACAACTTTTAGCATGGGTTCTAGCTGGCATTGCCATGCAAGTTTTTGGCTATGATTCAAGTTGAAATTAGTCATAGACTGCGTAGAAATCATGAAACTAGTTATTATTTAGGGTGTGATATACCTCTATAGTCATGCTATACCTTTATAGTCATGCTATTAACTAATTATGTAGATAGCTAGGAGTTGTACAGGATAGGAGTCATGTATCAGCTTTGGCTTAAAAATCCCTCATTACCCTAATAAGATGATATTCGGAGAGGTCATAGTGAAACTGCATTCCAGCTTGTCGAGTTAGGCTCGTGTAATATAAGTTTACGTATAAAATAATAAAGAAAATTGTGTGTAGTTCATGTTAGAAAACTTAATAACATCATAAGAAATGGTAGAAACCTGGTAAAATTAGTACTTCTAGTGTCCTTCCCTAGTGCCATTCTTTGTCACAAAAACATACATTAAAATCAAGCACGATAGGGCTGCCAATGCTTTATTATACTGTTAAAAGTTGACCCGTAGTCTAAAAAGATGAAAAACAATACATAAACGTTATCAACCTACAAAAGGGGAGAAGACATGAACACAACTGACAACACAACTCAGGTTCTTCATATACAAACAGTAGTGAATGCTACTTGAGATGAGTTGTTAGGTAATTTAGGACAATATTTGACCATCATTAGCTTCTTTGATACCTTCATGCTCTGTATAATATCGATGTAATGCCGCTAAAAATCATATAAACCTTGCACGTATGTCCCCAGTCCCACCAACTTTTCTACATATGTCGTGAAAAACATGCGGTTATCAACCCATCATCCGTGAGCTTAGCTTTTTATATAAGTTGCCAGTGTTACACAACACCTACCATAATCTACCTTACGAACCAGGCTACTGGCTAGAAACAATGATTGTTCTGGTGATCTTAATAACCAGTAAGTTGTTTGAATCACTATCAATAAAAATATCATCTTTGATATTGATCTCTCCGTTTGTAAGTGTTTAAATAAGTTTGGCTTTTAAAATTGTTTTAACTTTATGCCTTGTTTATGAAACCTTACAGACGGAGTATGCTAGTCATGTTCACTTATATTTTTGATAAGCAGAGGGTCATGTTCACATATTAACTGAAAGTAACCACCAGATGTGTGTTTTATTGATAATACACGAGCGAAGGCTATACACAAGACTACGACAGCAGTGTCACATACTACAAGATTTTAAACCGACAACTTATGTATATTTATGCAGCCATTATGTCACGTAACTTCTATTTTCAGGCGAAATTAATAACTATCATATCTGTAAAACCACATCACTATCCCAGGAATAGCTATGTTTTAAAAGTGCAAGACCCTCCAGGGCGTAAACACACCATCACATACAAGAGTCTTACTTATGCAACTTAATGGCCTTGACGCACCCCTCAGGCACAGAACACATAATTCATCAAGCTTACTGACCAACATCAAGACCAGGTACATAGTCGTAGCAGTAAACCAGCAGCAGTGTTACCACTTCTTGCACACTACACAGTTTAGTGACACTAAAGCCAAATAATGTAGTAACACAAACTGGTACGGCGAAGTAAGATCTTTAGACAAAATGTTAATGCTAAAACAAAGGAATCAATCTTTTTATCCTATTAAACCCAAGAACACTAACTGTTCTTGCCAGCATGAATGAAGTTTTAACCGATTGAGACCGTAAGATTCAAAAGTTTACATATAAAAAACATCCAGAAAATCAACACTTGAAAATAACAGACCATAATAAGCTACAAATAGCAGTCCGATTGAAATGAACTCAGGTCAAGCCCTCTTTGCAAAGTCATCAGCCTCATCATTGTCCCTGTAGCTTCCTTCTGTCACATCAGCATCACCAAAAGTGTTTCCAGAATCAGCATTATCATTACCAAAGCTGTCACCACCGCCAACAGCAAAGCTTTGGTTTTCACCACCAAAACCACCACTCTCATAATTGTTGCCACTTGCGGCAACATTACCACCAGAGCGATAACTGTTTTCGCCATAATCGCCACCACCACCATATCCGCCGCCGCCACCGCCATAACCACCACCACCTCCACCATAGCCACCGCCTCCACCGTAACCTCCTCCACCACCATAGCCTCCCCGGAAACCACCACCACCTTGTGGTCTATCATTGGCGTAGTTCACTCTTACCATTCGACCATGCAACTCCTGCAAAATTTGTTCATAAATTTCATTCTTCTAACACATATTCATCGTAAGCAAGATTAAGAAAAGAACATGTCTCTTTTTAAAAGCTTCTCATGTTAAAGTTATTTATTTAGCCATTGTAAGAACAGACAAAAAAACCTAAGGTCATTGGTTGAGTCTGCAAAAGTAACAAAGCATCCAAAAAGAGTAAGAAATTGGCAAAATAACCCTTTGATCCATAGCCTGGATTGCAGCAGAAGCAGCTTCAGAGTCTGCAAAAGTAACAAAGCCAAAGCCTCTGGACCTGCCAGTTTCCCTATCCATGATCACCCTAGCTGTTGCATACAATAAGCAGCTATGTGAGATATATCACAAATGCAACCTCAATTTGGAATCAGGTGATACTAACATATGTTTATATAAAGAAAATCCTCCGCTCATATCAAACAACTATAACGCGACAAAAACTATTGTCTACTAGTACTTGCAAAAGTTGGCAAGAAACTTTATAACCAAATATATAAAATAACAGCACAAAAGCCCTATTTGACACCATCATGTAGTTTTATCTCAAGCAGGTAGAACTTATGTTGCTAACCAACGTACCAAAAAGACTTCTCATAGATATTTTGACGCATTACCAACTCTTAAAAACAACTCTGATCATTTGCAGCCACATGGCCATAACCACTTTCAACCGCAGGTTATAATTATAAAACTCTTATCTTATTAACGAATCATTAAAATACATGTTCAGAAGTCCAAATGTTTAAGGTCTAAGAAAATCAACTTCAACATGCATCTTGTTCTAGACTATGTTGACATTCATACCTTCATGGACTTCCCCATACGCACCAAAAGCTTCTCGTAAGCTCATATCATCTGTAGCCCAAGCCAATCCTGCAACAACAAGAATCTTGAACATAAATATCTACAAGACTTCCGAATTCAACATGATAATCCCATCAAACTCTTATTAATTACCTCCCACAAATACTTTTGAACTCGACATGCATCTTATCATTTGAAAGAGAGATGGACTTGCCACTGACATTTCATGGTTGATGTGCTTACTCACTGTCTGCCTCAGTATACTACCAGCTCTATTGAAGAATGCCATGGTTGTATCTTGTAACCTAAAATACAGAAAATTAAAGAACTAATAAAGAAATATTCAATTATGAAACCTTTAGAGATCAGAAAAAATGACAGTAGAATAAGCTTCCAAACTCTAGACTACCAGTTAAGATAAAAAGGCATGGAGGCAAACAAAACAAGACACTTGCAGTAAAAAGTATTTTTCTTTAGCTATACCCTGATACCCTATTAATTTGGTATGGAAAACAAATGGTCTGCATTCATTTTAGCAAATAAACAAGAACAAAACCATCTATCTCCTTGAGAGTTCTTAAGGTGTTCAAATATCTTTTAACAAACTCAACCAGTCTAAAAGACTCACTCAAGCTCAATAAATCAAAACCCTATACACAATATTAAGCACGAAACACAAACGAAACAAAAAAAATTGTTTTTTTAATATCAGTTTTCGCTCATCTTAACTTCGAAATCCACGCTTAAGTTCATCCCCAATCATATCTACCACCGAATTGAATCAATTAGAAGAAAAAAATAACAGAAACGAAACAGAAAGAGCGAAATGATCGAGCATAAAGCTTTAAATCAAACATTGAAACTTGATCATCAAGAACTACATCAAGCTCCAAACACAACTTTGATCGAATACAGTGATGAACAAATACGTATACAAATCACAAGCTAAAATATGAACAATTAAAATCACCTAAAACACAATTAATCTGACAAAATGAAGTCAAAACTGCAAAGGAAGTACCTGTGTGCTCTGATATTTCTGAGCCACCGACGATGAATAAAACCCTAGACGAGGGTTTATAAGATTTTTTCGGGGGGTTTTTCTATATAGAGGGGTTGAATCGGTATACACCGTTGGATCGTACATGATGAAATCTTCACCGTTGATTTACGGAGAGGATTATGCACCATGAATCGGTGTAGTTCTGATTTGATCCCTGAAGTTTTATTATTCTCATTTTTGTCCCGATATGTAACTTAGAAACTTGTAACTAATTAACCTCAAATGGGAGATGTTTGTTGTTTTATTTACCTTAAAATTGTTTTAGCAAAGAATACGTTTCTCTGTGAAAATATAAGTTTGTCCCTCGATTTAAGTCCGTGGAAAAAATAATTTTTTGATGACCCTAGGTCAATCACTTAATATATCAACGAGTTCTTTTACCCGCGCGTTGCAACGGATGCATAAACCTATGCAAAATACTAATATTGAAACGTTATTGCAAACCTGCATAGTGATATGACTGTTGATAATATACGTAAATTAAATGTAAAAAGTATTTGATTTGTGTTACCAAACCATAAGAAAGTTAAACATTATGTTAGTTTTTTATTGATAGTATTACGAATCCGCAAGATACGACGTACTAAATTGTGAAAATAAGAATGAACGTTACATAAACTCACTTTTTGACATGCAATAAACAGTGAATAATCAATGTTTTCAGTGTTTTGTATTAAAAAACAAAACATATACATAAAATCACGTGTCGTACGAATACGCTAAAAAATAACGGTAAACGTTGAAACATAAATTTTCTAATTTATCAACATGCGAATTTGTTGTGCGTATTGCGATGATGACATTAACGTAATCAAGTACCTAGAAGAAACGTATGAAGCTACAATGTCACTGTTTTGGAGCCTAAAACTTAAATATAAAACAGTATTATGTCTCACTTGTTACGGTTTAGTAATTAAAAAAATGAATTCTATAGTGAAAAAAAGTATAAGAAAAATGCAAAAAAAAAAGAATCTAAGCAGGATTCGAACCTACATGTCTTTTGTAAAAGTGGGTGTTTAGGATTGCTTCTCAAAACAACTTATTTACTTATTAACTTCTAAAAAGTCAAAAAGTCATTTTATAGCGTTTGACAATATTATGGTTGTGAGGGAAATAAGTTAATAAGTCAGTCATACTAACTTATTAACTAATTGAAAAAGTTAATAAGTTAATAAGCTATTTGAAAAGCTTATCCAAACACCCCAAAGCCAATGGCTTTATCCACTAATCAAGCGCCATGTTTTTGTTATTTGTTAGAAGTCAATATATTTATATAGAAAGAAAGTCCGTGGCTAAAGTGACAGTGTAATCTATCATATCCACACCTAGAATGATCTATTAGTGCAACCAAACACTGCTTAACATTGTATTCCAATATGTTTTTAGGTTCTTTTTGTTGCTTTTATATTGTTGCATATAAATAACCTTGATTATGAATTAGGGATATTGATTTGTGTGAATAAATGGTGTTTATATTTATATAATTTAAATCCCAATGTGAAGATGTGACGTTTGAATCTTTTAAGATGTGATAATGTTGAAGATGTGTCTTTTTTTTTCAAATTTCATGTTGTTTTTTAACCTATTATATGCTATTTATAAGGTTTTCATCAATTGATGGCTAGGTGATTGCATGGGAAATGAATGTTTGAGAGTTAACCATCTCATTTGTTGTCTTGATCTAGACCCGGTTGCACTTCAAGTTGCCTTATTCCACCTGATGTTAACGACATTATGTGTTTGATGAATGATGATTGATGATGTATTCCAAATATAGACCTACCATAGCTTTACATAAACCTATAGAAATCCTATTAAAAATGACCTAATATTCAAATCCTAACATCAAGATATGATTCTTGTGTTTGAAACAAAAGCCATAGCCCCAAGTGAGGAGTCCCCAAAAGATCCCTAAACAAAAATTCACTCTCCCTATGCAACAAAACATACATCCTTCAAGAAAAGTGTGAAAGGGTCCATCAAATGGAGCCTCACAATATATCTTGGCTATATAATGTTTGTTTTACCACAAGAAACACTACGCTAAAAACTCGCACAACCCTACTAATAGTAATATCACATAAATCACAACTTGCACTAGATATATGACCTTCAAGAATTTATAATAGTAAACTAATGGAAACATAAATTAAACCCGACACATCTTTTAGAAAATAATCAAACACATCTTTTGAGGGGGTTGGGGGTGCGGTTTCGACTGAAAAATAAATAGGTAAATCCGATTAAAATAACACATATCGTTTGAATCATGATCGCACATTTGCCATTAAAAAAAAAGTCTAGTGAGGAAAGAGTAATCCACAATCTTGTGGAGTTGTGGGCATTTTTGACCCGAAAAATATCCGATCATACCCGTACGTGAACCCGACCCACTCACCCACCTGTCAATGCTCGATACTACCAACGAAACGGGTGATTGATTGAGGTAGAATTGAAAATCAAGAATTTCAGTTCTCTCTCCAGTCTCCCCTAATCTCATCCAATTTCATCAAATCCCCAATTGAAACCCTAAAAAGCTTCAAATTTTACTGAAACCCAAATCAGATTATGGACCAAAACGAAAGATCCACAGGTATTCTTCATTCTCTAGGCGAAGAAATCATTAGAATCATAACCCCAGTTTCAATCTGCATGTTTTCAGTAGTCATTTTAGTCTCTGTATTGGACACTGATTCATCAAACGCTTCTTCAATATCCACCATAGCCACCATAGCTTACACTGAGGACTCATCTGATTCTGAATGGGATAAATTCAAAGGCGCTCTTTTGAACTCACTTGTGTTTGTTGCTGTTGTCACTGTTGTCACTTTCTTGTTGGTACTCCTTTTCTACTTTAGGTGCACAGGTTTCTTGAAATACTACATGGGTTTCTCTGCTTTTCTTGTTTTAGGGTTCATGGGTGGTGAGATTGGTCTTTTCTTGATTCAAGTGTTTAGAATTGCAATTGATTGTTTTACTTATGTGGTGTTGTTGTTCAACTTTACAATTGTTGGGGTTCTTGCGGTTTTTATGTCGAAAGTTCCCATCTTTGTGACTCAATCTTATATGGTGGTTATTGGTGTTTTGACTGCTTATTGGTTTACTATGCTGCCTGAATGGACCACTTGGGTGCTTTTGGTTGCTATGGCTTTGTATGATCTTGCTGCTGTTTTGTTACCTGTTGGTCCATTGCGGTTGTTAGTCGAGCTTGCTATATCGAGGGACGAAGATATCCCAGCCCTTGTTTATGAAGCCCGACCCGTAGTGAATCCTACGAGTCATACTGTTGTTGAAAGAAGGGTATGGAGAGAGAGGCCCGTTAACCCTGAATCACAAACCGGGTCCCAAGTTGATTCAGAGTCCCTCGGAAGCTCTCAAACTGTTGAAGAGGGTCGTGTTCATGAGCTATCAGCTCCATTGATTGAGCGGGTCAGGGACCATGGTGTCGAACCTGAGAACTTTGCTCTTGAGGGGATTGGGTTGGGTTCATCGGGTGCCATCAAGCTCGGTTTAGGGGACTTTATCTTCTACAGTGTGCTGGTGGGGAGGGCTGCAATGTATGATTTCATGACGGTTTACGCGTGTTATCTAGCCATTATAGCGGGCCTTGGTATTACTCTTATTCTTCTTGCTTTATATCAGAAAGCATTGCCTGCACTTCCTGTATCTGTCATGCTTGGGGTATTGTTCTATGTCTTGACTCGGGTGTTTCTTGAAGAGTTCATTGTACAATGTTCGTCAAATCTTTTGATGTTTTGATATGTTGGGGGTATACAACTTGATTCTTTAAAAGATCTTAGCAACTTTTCATATGTTATGTGTTATCATTCATCTGATGCTTTTGGGCTGCATATATATAAAATTTCTGCAGGAAATTTTCGTGCTTTGTTTATGCTTGTTTATGATACAATACATGTGTTTTCTGGATGTAATGTGATTATAATTAGCGTATAATCAGTTTATATGATGATTCTGATTCATTCATCATATTTCTGTTGTGGGTCTCATGCATGTTTCTCAAGTAATTTTGACATGTAGGCATAATGAACTGACCCTGATATAGCCTATGAAGTTTTAACTTTTCTTCACTTCACCCACTTTTTGCATCAGTAATGATCCTTGATTCTTTAAATGTAGAGGTATTATGTTATAGTAACCTGTCTCTCCCAGTTTCACAAAATTTGACTTCTTGGGTCAAAACGTGAAAGAAAAACTGAGCTAATGTTACCATCAAGATTCAGTCTAACCTGTTTATGACTCGTTTAACACTTAAAATATTTCAACCTAAAAAATAAATTAATTTACTACTATTGTTTTTGTTGCTTGTGTTGCTACTATGTTCATGCTACTATGATTACCATCACCACCACTGCTAAACAAACTCATTGTTTTTCAAGAATCTACGTCCGTTAGTAACAAATATATATCAACAAGTCTTTTAAAAATATAGCATGTGTATGTAAGATAGTGAATGTACATTTATTTTATATATTTAAAAGTGAAAAAAAATTAAATATTAGTGTTTTTATAGATTAAAAATGTTCTTTGGTTTTGGTTAAAGTTCGGTTATGGCCACCCTTAACTATAACCATAACCGATCTAGTGGTTAATCATAATAACCATGACCGTTGGTTATATCGACTATCAGTTAATGATCGGTTATGGTTAAGATTTGCTTACCCTTAACGGCACCTCGTCACCTGTGGTAACTTTTAGATGATTAAGTAAACATGTTAAATACAGTTGGCCTTGTGGTCTAAATTTTAATGACATATGATTGATGGCTTGAGTTTGGAATCCTTAAGGTGTCAAGTTCAAACGTGACTCCTTAGGATTTTCTATAGTGGTGGGTTTCTCTTTGATATTGTTCTTAGGTGAGACAGACTTGGAGCGCCAAAATCAATATGTTAATACAAAAATACTAATGGATACGTGAATCTTATTAAAATAACATCTATACTTCAAAGCAGGGTCGTGGATTTGCTGCTAAAAAAAACGTTAGAAAAAAACTTGGAATATAATAAGAAATATTCACTTTAGAGTGGTTCCATAATTTTCTAATAATCATGGCAGTTACCGAAAATTGATGTCAATATTTTACTAACTAATCAAATCATGTAAAATACAGCTTCCATGAAACACATGACCTCCAAGGAGGTAAATAGCATATCTTTCTTTTTAAAAAGAGTTTAATACCATTAAAAATCAATATGTTTTTTTGTTTTATCATGAAAAGTCCTCCAACTTAATTTTGTGTTGATGGTCTCTTGGCCTAGTAATATCTAATGTTTATACTCATTAAATTGATGAGAGTTCAAATATTATAATGTGAACAAGAGACGAATCTTAAAAGCATCTTTAGCTTTTAAAAAAATTTAAATTTGTATATTAATCCCCATTCACTTGTAAAAATACATGAAAAAATCATTATACTAATTTTGTATATTAAAGTCCACGAATTTTTTTAAATGTAGTTACTTTTGATTTTTTTTAAAACAATAATCTGTCGGTTGTTATATTTATTAAGATGGTATAGCTTTTTTATACAATGTTTACTTTGTTAATCTATACTTTATTATAATGCACGAAGGAGGGTTACCGACCAAAATTAAGAGTTTTGAACGTTTTATGCACAAGGTACAACTTAAAATCAATTATTTCTAAGGGCAATATTGTCTTTATAACCATGCTATAAATGTAGATATTCAAATCCATTTACATTTTGCTCCCTTAATTTGTTAATATTGTCATTTTTATCAAAGCTATAAACGTGTATATTATACCACATTTACACATTAATCTCTTTATTTGTTATTAATTTCCTACTTGTGTGGTTGTTATTAATTTCCTAATTGTGTGGTTGTTTTGATTACAAAACCCAATTCCAATTACAAGATTTAAACGTCCCCTTTTCTATCTACTTTCAGATTCAGAATTTAAAAATTATTCAAAGGTTGTTAAAATAGGCTGAAAAGAAGGAATTCGTATTTTTAAAAACAAATGGTTGTGCCTGTACACGAAACCTACATAAACTCACTAAAAATATACCAAATCCATCAAATGTCCAGTACAGTCCGGCTTATATATTACTAGCGACATAAAGTCTCAAAAAACATACCAAATACATAAAAGTTTACAGTACAGTCCAGAAATATATATTACTCGCTATAACTCGCAGCTTCAGTTGTATAACCTGAGATTGATAATGGTCAATATTAACCTAAAAAACATAACAAATGTAAGTCAGAAATATAAAAATTCCGAATATTAATGTTCAGTTACAAATAAATTCAAAAAAAATACAAAATAAAGTATATACCTTTTTCCCGTAATTGTTGCTACTTAAATTCACAAAAATCGTAAAATAATCAGAATACGTGTTATATGCAATAATAAATATCGGGTACATCTTTGTTATATTATAAAATATCCTGAAAAAACAAATTACCTATATATCTGTACTATATTATAATGCACGAACGAGGGTTTCCGCCATAATTTAAGAGATTTGAGTATTTTAAACACAATGTACAACTTAAAATCAATTATTTCTAAGGGTAATATTATCAATTTAACCATGCTAAAAGCATGGACATTCAAAACTATTTACACAATGATCCTTTTATTTGTATCAAATTATGAGTTTTTTAATCAACAGCCTTAACAACTCCATTGTAACGTAAAATTCAAATATTAATATTTATGTATATTAAAATACGTATATAACTAATTCTACACAGCTAATCTACCTAATCTCCTATATTATCTCACGGGTTGTTCCCAAACCAAATATATATGGCATAGTTTTTGTTATTGCTTTCCACACAACCGACGAACGGGCTACAAACCACCAGGATCAGTCAGTCGCACTCACGACAAACCACACCATCTTCTGTTGATCTCAACCATATTAGCGGAGGTGGGATTTGTTGTGGAAGCCGTGACCACTGGCGTGGCAGGCGGCGGATTTGGGTGATGGTTTTTACGACTTTAATGGTTAGGGGGCTTAATCGTTTCACCCTACAACTGATAAGAGTAATTATGGGCGACAAGAACTTGGTACATGTCATGGTCAAGCGTTGTTTCTAGGCTTTCGGTAGAGACACTGACGGCGGCACTAGGCGGCGGTAGTGACAAGTATGTGTACATTTTTTAAATTATGTATCAAATGGTAGTATTCTTCTCATATATGTGCATCTTGACTACTCTTAGGTGGAAATTTATGCATTAGTTTTCAGTTATAAACTCAATTTAATTAAAAGAAATGGACGGTGAAGAAAATGGGTAGCAAACATTGGAAAGACGAT
>BJCN01341240.1:0-15491 GCA_018326445.1 Flaveria brownii
TCTTAAAATATATAAACTCAACTTTAATTACCTACTTTTTCTTATAAAAAATAAGAAAATAAACAAATATGAGAATAAAATATATGGCTATTTAACAAAATTTCCACATATAAATAAATCAAAAAAAGTAAAACTTAAGAAATGTCATGTATATTTCACAGTATTTCTGATGATATGCGAAACATAAACCATGCATGCGAATAATCTCGTTTATTTATTATTGGAGAAGGTAAATTGTTGTCTACTTGTCTAACATATGTATTAACAGATAAATTACCAAAATAAACAATTATTCCCATGATTTTCTCATTAATTTGTATCTGCTTGTAAGAACCTATAGATTATGTGTTTAAAATTTAGCTTCGGTTTATCTAATTAACAAATTATCATCGAGAAATCAAGATTTATTATGTTTTAATTACAAGATTTTTAATTTTTTGAATAAAAAATTATGTAAAAAGGTGATGGGGTTTCTAGTCTCCAAACCGAGAATACATACTTCCGACAGACTCATAGACACGATTGGGTTGTCGTAAAATACAATAGCAATAAGGCAATAATAAGGTTAAAATGTCATCGTACCTTTTAAGCTAATCCAATACTCATCGAGTGTAACTTCACATTCATACATCATGTTTTTGTTGTAGTTGCTTTATCAAATACACAGTAAATCTATATTCATAATCATGGCGTGTTATGCTAGAAGTACATAATATATTATAAGGTTGTGTTAAACATACTTTTTGTCTATTTTTATGAGTTTGGTTAAATAAACACCCCATTATTTTAAATCAACACCCCAAAATTTCTATACGGGTCGTATAGCCCCATATGCGTTGTATAGGGGGGTCGTATAGCCTATACGGGACGTATAAGCCCTCTGACAGCCCCCCTGAATTTTTTTTCGTAGTTAGTGTCGAAATTAGCTATATGCGTCGTATAGCCCTATATGTGTCGTATAGGGGGGGTCGTATAGGGCTATATGGGGCGTATAGCTCTCTGACACCCCCCCTGGATTTTTCTCGTTGTCAGTGCATTCGACCCTATACGACGTCTATGGACCCATACGAGACGTATAGGGGGTGTCGATTTATCTGAGTGATGTCTAAATATTAGGACTCTTTTTATTTGCTATACCATCCTAAATTTGTCACATCAATAAAATTTAATCTTTTTTCATTATAAAAGAAAATAGATTCTTCTGATTTGATGTTTTGAGTGGTATGACGAAACTTTAGGGGTACGTTTAGCCAATTTTATATAAATATATAACTATAAGACGTTAAATTTATAGTTATATTGTGAAATCAATTATAACAATTTTGTATACATTTAAGATTTTTTACGCATATAAATAATATTAAAATATATGAATAATCCAATTCAATAACAAACATGTTTATGTGGTATTATTTCTAATGTGTGATGTTGTTTATTTTGGGTCCATGTAAAATATGGTTGATTGGGCTTAATGGAGCATAATGGAGTTAGAAGAATACTGCTATTATCTGGGCTTAAGAGACACTATGGGCCGGACCTATTTAATATATGGAGTAGTTGGAAAAGTGGAGCAGCCTCTTTTTGGGTTCATGTTATATGGACATCATATAAAAATAAGAGAGTGGAGTAAGAATTGAGATATACAACTCTTCTGATCATCAACTTTTCATCATCATTTTCATCTTCTTTCATCTAGGGTTTAACCAACATGATAGTCCGTTTGTTCTCTTGTATATATTTAGCTCAACATCTATGAATTGGGTTTATCATGTTGATGACCTAAGGATAGTTCTTGTTCTATTGATAGTATTCCTTTTTGTTTGTTCGAATTGTTAGGGTTTTTTGTCTGATTCTTGAGTATAAGCATATTTGATTTGAGTTTGGGTTTAATACAAGTTGAAATTCAGGTTTCTTGACATGGTATCAGAGCTGTAAGGCTCTTGATTATCATTCTCTTTATCTATTTGGTTGATACTGAGTAGCCCATCTATCTTGGTTATCAAAGTTCTTCCGTTGTGAAAATTGGTTTAGGTTCTATTGCTCTGAAAATTTTGTATTCTGATCGTCTTTTGGGTAATCTGTGTTGGAGTTATTTGAAACCCTAGCCGATGGTCAAAGTCATTCGAATTTCAATCGAGTTATTGGAACAGGCCTCGGTCGCCGAGCTGACCCGTATCTTCCACGTTACTGATTTTGTACTGAATACGAGTTGCAATGGTTATAGTTTGAATAGAGTGTGATCTTGCTCCTGGGATTCATTAATGGTTATTGGGGGTTCTCTCTCTTTGTTCATTTGGCATCTGACGGAACAAGACTGAAATAACAACATTCCAATACCTTTAATGGCCAAGAATTAAGTTAGAGAAATTGTCCTTCTATCAAGATTCGGAGTGGCGGTTGAATTGAAGTGGTCGACGGTCGTTGAGTGTTTGGTCTTCGTCTGGTGATTTATGAGTCACTAAGAGTTGTTGATCATGATCCTATCTACTGGGCTGCTGGGAGTTTGTAAGTTGCCTATTTTTAACTCTTTAATTTTTCTGTCACACGAATTATTTTTGTTAAGCGTATCTGAACTGGCTAGATGGACGACAACCGGTTATCTGTGAGAGACGCACACAGTTGTATGTGTTGCATCAAAAACATGCTGCATATGCTTATGTGTTTTATGACTGTTTTTTATATTGATTTGTGTGGTTTAGTACCTTATGTCTCTGTATTGATCTACCATTTTGCTATCTGATTTGTCTTAACACTAGTGCGTGTGTGGGTGTTGCGTCTCCCTGGTATTTTCAGTAGTCCTCAGTTGCTGTTGAGATTATCATGTGTTACTGATCTTGGTCTGCTTATATTTTGCTTTTGTGACATTGCTTTTCTTTGCTGGTCCATAATATCTCTAATTTTCAGATACAAACGTTCATTTTGTTTGGTTTTTTCCTTCCTTGTGTCTTCTTATTTGCAACTTTATGAACTCTCTTTAAGGTTTTCTGTTGATTAGATTCCAATACTCGGATTTGCATCTTTTATAGTTTCTCTTAGTTTCTTATAGAAGTTTAGTTGTAGTTGCTCTTATAGTTGTGTAGATATAAGTTTGTTCTTAAAATCATTGCAAAATCATACCAAAAATAACAAACAACTCCACAAATCAACCACATTAAATCAATTAATTCATATGGTATAGTTGCTTCATGTTTGGTCCTACTCATGCAATCAGATATAGTTTGAAATTAGTTGTTTTAATAAGATATCTTCTCAAATGTAATGAAACGTGGTTCTTCTTAATTTCTTAATAACCAAAATCTAGAGTTGAACTGTTCATTTACTTTTGTATAACAAAATTACATCTTGAAGTTTCTGAAACTACTCAAGAGGTTGTAGAGGTTTTCTATGTGATAGTTTTTGAGAAGATAATGATGGATCATTACGTCCTTTGATTGTGGTGTTAGTCACTTTTTCAAAGCATGATTTTCTAATATTAATACATGGTCCTGTTAAGGGTTATATGTGGATCTAAAGGTGATAATTGACAAGTTTGAGTGGGTCTCATGTATGTGGCAATTTTCTCAAGAGTTGATGCTTAAAAAATCAGTTGTTTTATTTCTTGTCATGCCATCATTGTTAATAATACTTGAAGAGTAAGACATAATCTGATCATATATAACCTCTTTGGGATGTTTACTTGCTTCACGTTATTAAAGAACAAGCAACTTTGGTGTTGTGTATAGAACTCATGGATTTAGTATGTCATTTAATATTCACATGTCGTCTAGATTGTAGATTACCTTATGTGGATTTGGTTTATGTGGAATTTGGTCTTTTAAAAAATAAAACTTTTTTTAATTAAAAAAGGAGTTCTAAACATTATAATTCAAGTGAAATTTCTCACACAGAGGTCTTAATCAAGATGTCATTTGAATATTGTTTATGGTTGAGGTTGAACTTCTCAGTTGGAAAGTTTTTATCAAATCAAATCTTTTGTGAAGAGAATGTCCTCATTCTATGATATTATCAGTTAGATAACTAGTTCAAGCATAAATTTTTTTATTGTCTCTTGAATCTCATGTGGATGATTGTGGGTTTTATTGTTTGTTCGGTCACAACTTGTTTAGGATGTGAAACCTTCTTAAGCTTCTTGAACTGTGTGGCTTAAAATTTTCAAACAGTATGTTACTTTTCTGATTGGGTATATATTTCCAGTCTTGTCTACAATTGTTGTAAGTTGATTATGTGATTTGATTGTTCTATGTTACTATTGACATAGTCTATTTGTCTTTAACAGCTTTAATATTGTCTTTCAGCTATGGTCGTTTCTTGAAGGGTTTTCTTTTGTATCATGGAAACCTTATTTAGCTTAATACCATGTTTGGTTTCGTTATGGTTTGCTTGACCCGTATGTCTTCTTGTCTCTGGTTAGTTGAACTGTATGGTTCATGTATTTTACCTATATTATTGACAAGAGTGTTCTTGAATATTTCTAACAGCCTCAAATGTTTCTCTTTTAAGAGAGATGTGTTTTCTGATTGAAAAAATTTGATTTTGGGTTCAATCAGATCTTCTTGTTTGGCTGTGTCTTCTGGTCTGGTATAGCTTATGCTACTCTTATTGTTATCAGACTTGTCTTTTGAATCTTATGATTCGGTATTATATGTGAAGTTGTAAAAGTTTTTGCTTGGTTAAAATTAGTCTTTATATTCTTTACAAGTTCATTTAATGCTTCTTGTAAAGTTATAAAAGTTTTTGATCAAGTCAAATTAGTCTTTATGTTCTTCACATGTCTTGTTTTCAGACGTGATTTTGAGTTCTTAAAAGTCATGTGGCTTTTATATTTCTATTTCTTATAGGATATATTTCTGATAGTTTTGTGGAATCATATGATTCTACTTGTTTCTAAATGGAGTTTGTTCTTCCAATATGTTTCTTTCTGTTGTTACAGAAATTGTCTTTTGTTGGTAGTGGATCTAAAGTTCACTATTTGTTTGAATTGTAGTTGTATGGATGGTCTGAATATGCTCGTTTGTTTGGTAAAAAAACAGGTTCCCGAACATATTTCTTTGTACAGAAAGTTGTATTTGTAAGTTGCCATATGTTTTAGAATTTTCAGTGTGGAGTTACATCTCAGTGTTCAAATTATGTTTTGAGCTTTTAATTTGATAAAAGTTGATGCATCTTTGTTTATTGTGATGTTTTGGTCAAAATGTGTTTGTATGCAAGTGATTGCCCAATATATAGTTTATAAATATTTTAAGTGGTTTATTTGCGATTTATACTTAATGAACATATTTTGAAAGGTATTGAAAAAGTACTTCTTAAAACTATATGGCCGATGTCTTCGTTCATGACCTGTATTTTCTCGTAACATGTGCTGAAATTATGATTGTTGTACATGATCAAACTTGTTTCATTTTTTAAAGTCTTGTGGTTATTCTAGAAATAGTCTCTAAAAAGAATATGGATATGTGATGTTTGAAAGTTGTTTGTTGGAATAAACTGATGATTTTGTATCCAAATTTTAGGAGGTAATTTTCTTTTCAGTCTTGAGTTATCATGGCTCAAAAGTACTCCAAATCGATGTTTGAATAATTTTTTCATCAATTGTTTTTTGGGATTAATCAAATTGCAAATTAGTTGTGCTTTAGACTGTGTGTTCCTTAACATTGCTATTTCTGCAGCAGTGAATCTGAAGTTCCTACATATGTTGTTCTTGTTAATTTTTGTCCTTTCTTTTGTTCTATATTTTTTTTAAATCTATGCAGAAGCAGAAATATGGGGTTGAAAAACATTGTTTGTGTTGCATTAGTAGAGAACTCGATTTCTTTTCACAAGAGGTTATCTTATTGGTTTTGGTAAGATTGTTTTTAAGAAAAATAACAGTAACAAAATAAGTTTTTTTAAAGGATCAGATAGTATGTTTTCTCACGAACGATTTGCTTGTATATAAGTTACATGTTTTCTATGTTTGATTATTGAATTGAGGGGGGATGTTGAAATATATGAATAATCCAATTCAATAACAAACATGTTTATGTGGTATTATTTCTAATGTGTGATGTTGTTTATTTTGGGTCCATGTAAAATATGGTTGATTGGGCTTAATGGAGCATAATGGAGTTAGAAGAATACTGCTATTATCTGGGCTTAAGATACACTATGGGCCGGACCTATTTAATATATGGAGTAGTTGGAAAAGTGGAGCAGCCTCTTTTTGGGTTCATGTTATATGGACATCATATAAAAATAAGAGAGTGGAGTAAGAATTGAGATATACAACTCTTCTGATCATCAACTTTTCATCATCATTTTCATCTTCTTTCATCTAGGGTTTAACCAACATGATAGTCCGTTTATTCTCTTGTATATATTTAGCTCAACATCTATGAATTGGGTCTATCATGTTGATGACCTAAGGATAGTTCTTGTTCTATTGATAGTATTCCTTTTTGTTTGTTCGAATTGTTAGGGTTTTTTGTCTGATTCTTGAGTATAAGCATATTTGATTTGAGTTTGGGTTTAATACAAGTTGAAATTCAGGTTTCTTGACAAATAATTTATTAATGCACATCTACTCAATATATAAATGTGTATAATTTATCATCCAAAAAATAATAATCTTTATAGGGTTGTATATGGTTCACTAACCGGTAAGTAACCAAACCGAACGGAATAAAACTAATAATATAAGAAAGTTTGGACCGAGCAAGGTCCATCTACCGATTGTACTTATTTGATTTGTCGGTCAGTCGATTTCGATTATCAGATGGTTTTAGCCGTAGGTGTAGGCCGGTGTTTGCCCGCCTATCTTATGCATATAAAGGTAAAATATTCGTTGATATACACTCACATACACTCATTGACTCACTAGTCAACAACTATTACAACATTGGATTGGTTAAAATACAAAGTTCATTTTACGTACAAAGTTTGTAAGATTATCATGAAAGAAAGAATATTAACACTTGCGTGATGATCTCATCCACCCCAACACTGGTGTGATAATTATCACCTAAGTTTTAATCCTTCTATCGTGGTAATTTTATTTTTACTTTATACACTTTGTAATAAAAACAAACTTTGTATTCTAAATTTTTTTCTACAATATTGATATACAACTAATAATTGATTGATACACCACTATTAACACATATACACATTTGGATTACAATATTTATATTTGCAATACAAATTTTACAACAATCATGAACAATCACAAGAACTCTCGAATCATTTAATAAGATTCACAAATACCCAAGATCCCGTAACTCAAGTTTGAGCCGGGTCGATCAAGCTCGAACCGTTTAAGGACCTTAAGACTCATTTGAACACACCGATATGAATAATTCAAGCTAGATTTTGAGCGTAGATGTTTATTGCGGTGCGTGAGCCAACGTGCGTAATGTTTTTGTTTCATTACTAGTAAATGGTCCCGTATATACCAATGTTAAAAGCCTAAAACAACTCGTTGTAGAACCAACCATATATGGACAATGGTTCAAACGTTTAACTCGATCATCGGGACCATTTTGGATTCTTTCTTTTTATCACTTAAAAGTTATTGCATGCCACATCAAAATCAACTGTTGTTTTAACTTTTAACCAATCTTCTTATGATGGTCCATCAATTGACCTACTATGCGTTCACGGGCTCTTGTTTTCTATATAACTATTTCAAGTGCACGCTCACACATCTTAAGCTAGGAATATTTTAAGATTTTAAGATTTTAACAATGATCCCTAGCTACAATACCAATATTTATAACTATAACCCATATATATAAATAACACAGTTACACCTACTCCGGCCACCAAATGAAGCCTGACATGCGATCAGGTCAGTCGTCTCGGTATAACAAGTTAAAATGAGCTCGGGTCATAACAAGTTCGACCAAAATCGGGTCAAAAGATGGACAAAGATGCATGTCCAACTCGCATTGCATATTGTCAAATGGGTATGTTTTTTTCTAATCGCCTAGATATTACTCTATATATCATTATACATGTAATTTACATCACAACTAATTTATATTAACCGGTCACAGATCAGGCTCCAACCTTTGATCTCAAAGGAGCGTAACCACTAACCATTTAACTTCAAGTAGTTTTGTCATTAGACCCAACCCCACCCGATCAAATGAGCAATGTATACGTGACGGGTTTTTTTTTTTTTTTTTTCACAATCCCAATTATCCCAAATTGTTGAATTGGCCTTATATTAAGATCACTCCACGAAGCCCATGCTTAAGCCCATTTTTACAAAAAGAAGCCCAAATTTTGTTGTGTAGATATTCAGCCCATGAGAGGATGTAAACAGTAAACAGACAAACCTATCTGTCTACAAGGGCCCATCATTGAATATACATTTGCAATTATTTGAGAAGATTTTGTGAGGCCCTATATTTAATGTATCATTATTGAAAAATATGTGTATGTAAGGCAATGAAAGTATGACGTGGATATCATTTGGTCTGAGTCATATACTCATATCCAGATGACATAGTATATTTTATTATTTAATATTTATAAAAAAGTTTAACTAATCGTATATTTTTATATTTGTAAGAACAGTCACTAATATTTATATTTGTAAGGAACAATCACTAACATTTATATTTGTATGTAACAATCACTAATGTCATTAAACTACAAATACAAACGTATGTTATATCTTGATGAGTTGTTTCATATACCTAGGTACAAACTAAGATACAGACGATAACATTTTTCACGGCCATCGAATATCTCCCGAGTTTTATTTGCCACATGTTGATAAGACCCAAGCACCGTCAACATAGAATAGGACTCGAGCCGTCACCAGCAAGGGTGGAACCCTTGTCATCACTGTGAGCTGACCACCATGCCACCACAAGAGCCAAAACCACCACATCTAGCTCACTCGTCGCTACCACTACACATATATAGGGTTTATAAAACCTACGGCGCTAGATTAACGAAAGGGAATATACAACACTTCATTTAGACAGAGTACTACTTGTGTACAACAACTGTAGTTACAACAACAATGGTGTTTCTTATTCTCATATCTATCTATCTATATACACCGATGCGTGCAGGTGCATAATATTATTTTGAAGTACCCCATAACGATTCAAGTTTCACTTTCTTCTCCTTCAAATACCATTTACAGAAGCAAGACATGGTTACGCCTTGGCTCGTGTTACAGCTTCTGATTATGTGCACATGTGCATTTTGCATGGTGCTCTGAAAGTGTCTGAAAAACGTTTCAAAAATAAACACAATTAGTGATCCTTGCAAACGAATGAGTTGGTTATACGCGCAGCATTCAATACAAAACCAGTTTTAAGTAAAGAACTGTAATAACAGTACAATACACTTGTATGTAGTGTTTTGCTGATATGATGGGAGAGAGAGGGTGGGTTAAGCGTCGTTTACCGCATTATGTATTACCAGTTAAAACGAATGGTGCGAGTGTTTATACGGTCCTTGCATATGTTTACTTAAAACTATTTTTGTAGTGAACGTCTCATGTTCTATTCATGTCATACCTTGGCTTCGTTTTGAAGTTCTTTAATATAGTCAACAGCCAAATCCAACATGTCTGCTGTGTTTGTTTGCTGCAAGTATCACATTTGCAGGCCTTATTATGGGCATATAACAATATTAAGTTAAAGGTCTTTCTTTAACTTTAATCTTACCTTGTCCATATTTGGGACAAGATCTTGTAGCTTCCTCATTCTTTCACTTATCCGGGTTCGTCTTACCTGAAAATATCCAAAAACAAGTATTAATTTGTACATTTACAACGTATATTTGATAACAAGCAATTTTATATATTTATGTCACAATAAAAGTTCCCAAAAGGTTTGGGAATTCACTGAACGATTAAACCGGGTGCTTTAGAAGATGAAAATTTTGTCTGTTCAGGTCATGCTTTGTCTCTAAAAAATAAAAATTACTCATTTGACCCGTTACGCAACCCGCCCGACCCACCATTTCGTTCAATATATTTACCCTCTCGGCAATGCTTCTTGGGTGAGTAGCACAACCACGTTTTGCTCTGCTCTTTAAAGGCACTAAATCTTGTAATTGCATTAATTTATCCAATTCAGCAGTACTTGCAGGCAAACTCAAGTGATGAACAAGCGAAGTAGGAGCCCGAATTCTCCCTACATCATTATTCTGGGTAGGATAATCCATCGTTAGACTAAAAAAAAACAGTTAAAACAATCACCAATCATACAGTTATCATGATCCATCATACCTGATTTTCAGACGAAGTTAAAGTTGATACCTTACTCTGATCACTTTCTCCAAATTCTTTCAAGAAACTATCAGATAAAATGACCGAATCATCCCAAGAATTCGAACCAAAACCTCCATCATTAAGCTCACCCTTCATTTCCATAACTTTAGCCTCGTTTTCAGGGATACGAGGCAGTAAACCAGAAGATAAATGTGACCCAGACGAAAAGCCCGATTCATTCTTCAATCTCTTTGTTGTTGTGAGCAATGAACTTGTAACATTACCCCCACCAGCTCTAAAATCATCCATCGATCTCATCAAAGGATAACCTACAAAAAATTAGTTTAAAATTTCAATAAAGTTCTTGTAAACTGCTCATTAACAACAAACAAGTGGCAAGTTGGCTCAAATTCAATTATATATATGATATTATGATCCACTTGCAGTAATAAACATCAAAAACCAAGATAACCCATATTCAAGATTCAGGAATCAAGACAATTGCTATTGTTGGAAAGCTATTAACATGTAAGCATCAGCATCATGCTAATTGTTAAAAAGCACGTGTACCAATTTTGGAGTTTTATAAAATCATCAAACTACTGTTCATACCAACATTTGCCCCAAATATGATCCACTTGTAGTAATAAACATCAAAAATTAAGATAACCCATATTCAAGATTCAAGAATCAAGACAATTGCTTTGTTGGAAAGATGTTAGCATGTAAGCATCAGCATCATGCTAATTGTTTTAAAGTACATGTTCATACCAAATTGGGAGTTTTATCAATCATCAAACTGCTGTTCATACCAACATTTTCTCCAAATAGTGTGATTCACTAATTAGTCCAATAACTAATCATTTAATTCTCCTCCTACCCAAAGGACAACAATGATACAGACAAAAACAGCTGATTAACAATTCATTATTCATATGCAATTACTGATACAGAAATCTAAGAGGACTAAGAGAAAGTACCATTATCGATATCAAGGCGAGCGAAGAATCCCGCAGGCGAGCTACTCTGCCTGAGTAGATTGGTGGAAGTAGATGAACAAACTGGCTGAATATTATTATTATTATTATTATTATTATTATTATTATCCATTTGAGATTGAAATTGATTTTGATAACCAATGGGCTGCTGCTCTTGTTCTTGCTTTATGGAATCCATAAGCTGCTGTTCAAAACCCTCAATTTGATTCATGAGCTGATGAGAGATTGAACCACCACCACCACCACCACCACCACCATCGTCTCCACCGGCGGAGGAGGTGAATCTCGGCAGAATCTGCTCAGTTTCAGCAGTTGAAACCCTAGGGTTGAAGAATGAGTCACTATCATCATCTCCATACATCCCACTGTTGATCAAATCGGAGAAATACGAACTGGGTGCCGATCGATATCGGGTCAAACCCGAATTCATCACTGCTTGAGGCTGCTGAATCTGCTGTTGCTCATGGTGGTGATGCTGGTTGTATTGGTGGTGTTGATGGTGTTGATGGTGGAGATCTGAGTCCATTAGAACCCTAAAAACAGTAAATCAAAACTAAAGCTTCGTACTTTGGAGTTGAATTCGATGACTCAACGGAAACCCATTGTGCAAAAATAGAAAGAAAACGAAACCCTGCTAAAAATAGCAAGAGATGATGATGATTGGCGAGTCAAATTGACAAAAAGATAAAATCAAGAATAGGGTTTTGACATTTGTGGAATCTTGTGAAAGAAATTGGGGGAAATTGAAGTGGGTACGATTGATTATTGCAGCGTATGAGAAATATTGTTGATGATAGTGAAGATTGAAGATTGAAGAATGGTGGTCTGTGAGTTTTTACACTTGGTGCCAGGTGAGATTTGTGTATATCCGACGCATGTGAAATGTGTTGGTAAAGGGGTCAATGGCTGCTGCTGATGATGATGATGATGATGCAAATCTTTTTGAAGTTACTGTTTTACCGTTAAAACCATATCCGCTCACCCGTAAATGGCAAAAAGTATATTTGTGTGCAAGCTTTTGAAAGAAGTAGTGGTAGTTAAATGTGTAAAATGATTTCTATTGTAAATTTTGAATGTTAAGAGTGGATGTAATGCTAATAGTGTGTTAAGGTATTCATAGTAGTATTTTCATTTTTAATGTTTACGTGTGTTTTATATCATAAATAATGATTCTAAGTGGTTGTGAGTGAATTAAATAGAAAATTTATAAGAATTGTACTGTTATTCTTTATATTTTGGGAAATACAGTACAACCATCATAATTTTTTAAATATTTTTAAGTGATGACACCAAGATATCTTTAAATTCCGCATCCAAACCACGAACATACGATCATTCATTCAAATTCAAATGTGCCACATTGTAGCATGAATAATCACCAAAAGAACATTTTTAACATTTTATCACCATTAATATCGATAGGGATTTAGCGCTATTCTTGAATACTTTCCACTCTAATGAGTTGCACCTATATCAGGATTGCATCTATATCAGGATTGGAGTTTTATACAAAGAAGTCTTGCAATAGGGAACATTAGGATTATAAATCTGTAGCATAACTTAAATCCATAAAACATGTCTAAAGAGAAGATGGTTTGTGGACTCCAAATGATCTCCATAAGCTGAGTAAATCGTACTCGACACCGGAACATTTCTTTTTCCAAGACCTACTAGATACGGTATATGATCTTGCACTGCACGCCAAACAAATCATGAGTAAAGAATTGCAATTCTTCACAAATTACTAGAAATAATTAAAAAAATACGAAAAATGATTGAAAAGTCACGCTTGAAGTTCACAAGCTCAAAATCAATATTGACCAGCTCCGACCAGTTTTAAACGATACCAAATCTTTAATTGGCCTTTTCCAACGCTGCTTAAATGCCACAACCTCATAGTTGACTAACCAGAGTTGACCAACGACTGTTATAATACATAAGCGGGTCAATATATATAACTCTTTTACTCATTATCATTTAAAGAAGGGAGAATCGTATATATGTCCCTAAACATTAAACATATCATTTATATTCAATTAAAACTGAAAATATCATATATACCTAATTTAAATGTTTTTTTCTTATAGGATCATTCTAAGCCTACCAATTATATATTATATTTGACTAACTTTGTAAGATATATATGAAATTAATTAAATAAATAGTTGCTTTTACTTTATTTCTTTTTCTTTAACGGCAAAGCGGAATCTCATTACTAAAGTGGCTAGAAAACAAATGACCAAAGTTAAAAAATTAAAACGAAATTATCCCATAAGAAACGACTCCAAGCTTCCCAATTAACAGGGATATTTCACGATCTTCGCTTTTATTATTATTTTTTTATTATTTTTTTATTATGTTTTTATATGTGAAAGCTCTTACAAGTTCTTTCCCAAAGTTTATAGATCATTTTCTTTGACTTTTAACAAAGCATATGATATAGCCGGCAGCCCCCAACGTTTGATTTCATGCTCCTTTTTGTTCCATTCATTTCTGCTTTCACATTGGTAAACCTTAGAATTTAGAAAAATATATACATTGAGCTTCAAAGGTAAGATGTATCTCAAAAGATAAAACACCGTGACACTAATACTATTAAAACATATTGCCTCTTACACTAACGTTATGTTCCTAAAGTTTACTTAGGACATGTTGTTTTACTGACAAAAAGTACTTATTAATTTATACTTTTTTAAAATTAGTTTTTCAAAAATTATTTGAATTATCTTATGAAGTAAAACGTTGTAAAATGACAATAAGAAACATAATTTAAAAATTAAAAAAGTTAATCTGAGGTAGTAGATGGGTAAAATAAAAAATTTAACTACAATAGTTTTTAAAAGTTAATAATAATCAATTTCTTATTTTTCAAAACCTACTTTTCATCTTACATTAAAAGTCAATTTGAAAATTAATGTTGGGTTTTACAAATATCTTTTTTAATTTATTACCTTCACAAGTCAAAAATCACATAACAATAGAAAAGAAAAAAAACATTTTGTTTTCCTTTTTTTCTTTTCTCTTATTATCTCTGTTTTTATTTCTTTTCTTTTCTCTACATTTACTTACGATTTAAAATTATTGTTTTTAGCTACTATTTTTCTTTTATTTTCTTCTGTTAAAAAAAACTCTAGAACATAATTTCTTATTTCTTTGCTTCCGTTTCTTTTCTTTTCTTCTCTCTATAAATGAAATCAGAAATATAGCGTAAACACAACTCATTTGATTCAATGGTTCAAAGCAAAATAAGATTTCAAGGTTCTTTTTCAAAAATAGATAACATAAATCCTCTCCCATCTCATTATTATACCATTTAAGGCTTTAACAGCCATCAAAAGAAGTTATTGTGTATTTGACGGCTGTAATTTTGTTATTGTACAAGCCACAATTCCTATAATTAGTATGTTCACTTTATCACAAAATGATATTGTATTTTTCAAAAATAAACCTAAAAATAACCTTTCCGACACGCAACAAAGCCAAAACACAACACACGAAGAACTGATGAACTTGAAATCTTTATTGGCTCGTTTGTTTTCATTCCTTCTTTTTTGTTGCTGGTATTGGAGTGCAAAACATTGGATTAATTGGGCTGCCGATCATTGGGCTTATTATTGTTGGGCTGCTGAGGTTGCTGGGCTTCTGTTGGCTCAAATGGATCATTCCCGGGTCGGGTCGGGTCAGGTCAGGCTCCAGTTTATCAAAGATTTCATCTATTATAAACCCACAAAACTTTCAAAATTTGTCTTTATACACAATCTCTCATAATATTATCATCCATGATTAGTCTCAAATCATCAAATTAACTTTCTTTATGTTCAAAGACAACCTCATCTTGTAATATTGCCATAAGAATTAAAAACTGTGATATAACCATGAATTAAAAACATCATGTAAACAATCAAACTCAAGGTCAATAACACACAAATTCCAAATCATTGATGAAAACTACCACTTAAACGAAGATCCAACATATATTAGGGGATAGATTGATACCATAAACAACTGAACATCAAAATCAGATACTCTAACACAAATCTACCAACAATAAACAAGTAAACTTACACAAATCCACCACAATTTCACAAGAAGTGAAACACCCACATAAAATTATCCCCTAACCTCAAGCTCTTTCACCACGAATTCTCCTCGCAAGCTGCATATCTTTCGGCATAATCGTCACCCTCTTCGCATGAATCGCACACAGATTCGTATCCTCAAACAGACCCACCAAATACGCTTCAGAAGCCTCCTGTAAAGCAGCAACAGCAGAGCTTTGG
>BJCN01341287.1:898-13013 GCA_018326445.1 Flaveria brownii
AATAGGCCTAGTTACTAGAACCAAGCACCATTTCCAAGACTTCTTAACCGTCAAATCCATCTCGTGCCCCTTAGACCATGCAAGACTTTCTTTTATTCATTTATTTATTCATTAATGCATGCATTCGTTCATCATGTTCCTCTTTCATTATCTTTCACTTTACGTTATTTATTACTTTCCATTCATTCATATACAATACACGTAAAGCTACGGAAAGATAAACATACATCGACACAAGGAACACCGGTATTTACAAATCATCAGTCATTACCATTATATAAGGCTATATCATACTTATCACACATACATCTTGCATACACATCTCTCCACCTTCACATCAGCCCTATTTGGGCGATTGAACATACTCCAGTCGCATGGCTTCCATGCGACTGAGTCATGCGATTGGACACTATGCGAATGGACAAACAGTCGTGCGAATGGACTTCCTATTGTACGAATAAGCACTATGCGAATGGGTTTCTATGCGACTAACCCTCAGTCGTGCGACTGAACAGCTATGCGAATGGACCTATGCGACTGAACCCTCAGTCGCATGGCCTGTCGTGCGACTGAGCCCCAGTCGTGTGACTGAGCCTCAATCGAGATTGAACATCAGTCGTTCCTCAGTCGTGCGACTGGCCCTTCAGTCGCCTAGCCCTAACTGGGCAGCGACTGGAGTTGATCACGAACAGCAGCCGCGACCTACGGCCTTCAAACTCCTCTAAACTCATTTCCAGCCCAAATTAGCCCTCCTAAACCTCAGGGATTCATACTAGGACATCATACAAGCATATGCAAGTCCTAAATCGTACCTTAAACACATTACCCAAGATTTCACCCAAATGGGTCAAACATACACTTTTTCAAAAACGGGTTTGAATGTGTTCCAGCCCCAAAATCGTATGAAAACAAGTAAATGAGGGGTTCTAGAACTCACATTATCAAGGAGAAGATGAAAAGCTCCGTTTGGACTAGTCACTTGACAAATCTCGAGCCCGGATCACCTCTTTCTCTCTTTCTTTCTCTTCTTTCTCTGTTCTCTCTCTATCTGCTCTTTCTTCCCGACTGAATGTGTAAGTGTGGGGAAGAAGAGGGCTGCCCCTCCTTTATAGCTACAGCTTAGTCGCCCGAGGTCCAGACGACTGGACCTTCAGTCGCATGAACACCATGCGACTGGACCTCCAGTCGCATGAGTTCCATGCGGTTGATCCTTCAATCGTCCGAACATCATGCGATTGAACCTCCAGTCGCATGAATTCCATGCGACTGAGAGTCGCATACCACTTCAACAAGTCAAACTTCCGGGTGTTACATTTTGAAGGAGTATGCTCTATAATGTTCAACCTGTTCAAAACATGCTTTAGTGCACATTTTCTCTCTTACCTCCACTGGTATTTCTGGATAATTATTAGAAGATTCAGTGTCAGAAGATGAGTTAACAACCTTTGGTTGTTCAGATTGAGCCATTAGAGCAACTTCTTCAGTGCTATCTTTTGGATATGATTTGTCACTCCAGTCATAATCTTCCTCTTGGTCTGATTCATCATCTTTCTTAGGATCCTTATCTTCAGACCAATCTTCATCATTAAGTTCAGCAACTAGAGCCAGACTAGAAGTGAGATCATCAGTAAACTATTCTGCATATGCACTCCAATCATAACCATCTTTGATGCTTACAACTAGTGCCTTCTTTGGTTCCTTAATAGTCTTCTCTTCTTTCGGTTCTGGCATAGGTAGGCTTTGGTAAGGCTTTTGAAAGTCTTGTTAGCCTGTTGCTGATATTTCTAACTGTTTGAGCTACCTTGACCATTTCCTGCTTGATTCCTTGGAGCTTTACACTCTCTAGAAAAATGACCACAACTATTACAGTTAAAGCACCTTGATTTTGATTTATCAAACCCAACAGTTTTGTTTGCACTGGGTTTGTAGTTTCTGTTAGCATATGAGTGCTTTTGAGTCCTGTATGCTATCATGACCATTTTCCAGTTGAGATCCATTTCTTCTACATCATCAGGATCCATCTCAAACAAATCTTGTAAAACTAACTCAACTTGAGTCAGATGACTACCCTGGTAAGCTTGAAACCTTGCCATGAAAGCTGTAAATGCAGATTTTGACTCTTCATCCTGTAAAAGAATATTAATGAAATCTTTTACTTTGCTAGGATTGGGAGAGTTTGAGGATGGAATTTCAGCTTGAGTTTGAGATTTAGGCATTTCAGCTTTAGGAGGAGATTGTGGTTATGCTTGAGTAGAATAAGCAGGTGTACTAGTGAAGAATCCTGCTCCCACAAAAAATCACCTTCATCTTCAGGAGTTGTCTGATCTTTAGCAAGAAATTCATTCTCTACTGTATTTGCCAGAGAAGTAACATACTTATATTGTGATGTTGATGCATGTCTGTCATTGTTTCTTGAACTCTCTTCAATCTCTACTGATTCAATCTTTGCAATGAGAAGATCAAGATCCATTGGAAACTTTTCAGTGTGTTTCAACAAAGTAACATTCTGTTTCCAGGATGATGGTAGTGCATTCAGAAGTCTGGTATTTAGATCTTCAAGATCATTCTTGATTCCTAAAGTAGACATTTCTGTTGTAAGTTGCACAAACCTATTCGTCATCTGATTAATTGTCTCTCCTGATATATGCTCAAATAGTTCAAGTTGCCTTTTTAGTTTCTGTTTTTTAAGATCTTGAATTTCCTTCCCTCCTTCACATATAGCTTTCAAGGCCTTGTATATTGTATATCCAGTTTGATAGTTTTCGAGCCTTGATAGTACTTCCAATGGTAGCCCTTTGCACATGAGAGAGTAAGCCTTGATATCATTTTCACCTTCTTTAGATCATCTCCATGTAGATTATCTTTAGGATAAGGTTCTTGTGTATCCCTTGTATACACAAAACCTCTATCTGGACCATCAGTAGTCATAGGGATATATGGTTCTTTTTCAATTGATTTCCATAAATCAGTGTCTATGGAATTCAAATGATGCTTTAACCTAAGAGATCAGTTTTTGAAATCAGCTCTATTTTTAAGTTTTGGAACTCTATTTTCAGAATCTTCTGATTTCACCATTCTTATATTTTTGTTAATTTTCTAAGTTTTTGAATTAAGAAAAGAATTAAAAATATTTTTGGATTTTTCAATTTTTAATGAAAATTGTCTAAGTATCAAAGGAGATGCGTCTGAACAGTTGTGAAACGCCTCAACAGTGATGATACGCCTCAACAGTTATGAAACGCCCCAACAGTGATGAAACGCCCCAACAGTTGACAAAAGTCTAAGGGATTGCCTTAGAAAAACTTTTCAAAACGCCCAAGTGAACTGCTCAACAGTATCAAAACTTCCAAACAGTAGTAAAATGCCTAGGGTAAAAACGCCTTTACAGATGAAAAAAGCCTAAACAGTGTTCAAGCGCCTGAACACTTGGGCAAATTTTAGTGATTTTTAACCCTAAGGCGCCACATTCATCATGTTCATATGAATATAACAAACTCTGAATTTCTGAAATCATTCAAATGTTGATGAATTGAACTTAAACTTTCCAATTAGTTCAATATAATGCCGATAATGATTCTTCTAGCATCAATTTCAGAAATTATCAACAAGAATTCAATGAATTTCCATAATTGCAGATCGTAAACTCAAGAACTTTTCTGAAGACTTTTTCACTGATTCAATTAATTTTGATGAATTTGTACTGCAATTTGTGATTCAAATAATGTTTCTGATGATGAAACACAACTTTAATTCATAATGTTTTACTTGAATTGTCAATCAATTATAGATTTCAGTGAATTGTTGAAGTTTCAAAGTTCGACAAAACTTCAAAAACACTCAACCGAAAGCTCTGATACCATTTGATAGGATCAAATGCATCAATCGGTAATGAATTATGTAAACAATTTAAAGAAAACACAAATAATTGTAATCAAATCAAGCACATATCAACAAAATTCACGATTTTATTGATATAGCAAAGACAATTACAAGAGTAAGAAAACAGTACATACAAAATCTTACGTCTACTGAATCTACTCTAGTCTAAGCTATATATACTACTAACAAACTAGAGACTATCTATTTACAATTCTAGTCCCTATACTATGATAAAATTTTAAAAGACACATTAAGACTAAATGTTAATCTTTCTAGAGTACTAACAACTTGACATAAAATTTAACAAAAACATAACTAAAAACTATTTATGGTAGTTAGATGTAGAGTTTTCATACTCGTGCTCCTACTTGAGCTCTAAAACTATAAGGTCTATACCTACAGGCTGATGCAACTAAAGCAACAAAAGAGCTTCTAGGATGCATGCATGAAGTAAAGAGCTTCTAAACAACTTTCCGCTGCCACTTTGAAGACACACCAACTTAGATAAGTTAGTGAAAAGGTCCATGCTTTTGTCAACTGTAGATTATGGTCATTGGTCTATAACTTTTTACTTTGTAACTTTTATCATTTTTGAAATATATTAGGATGTGAGATATGAAACGTCATAGTCACAAGTCAAAAGGTAATCTGCCTTTTGATTGTACATTGATCTTGTTGTCCAAATTGGTGTTTCTAGCTGGCTTTCAAAGTATAGCCGGCTATAGGATGTAGTATAAAGTATCTCAGGTTCTTGTATTTATCTTTTAGATTTATAACACTTGTAATAGAACTTGATAGAAATATACAGCATTCTTGAAAACCATACTTATCTTGTTCTTATTCTTTGTTTTGTCTCATACTTATTCTTAGCATCTTTAACTTAAAACTCCGCTCCTTATTTGATATGTTAAGTGTTCTAAATATCTCCTCATTGTGAAACTGATTGTATTGACCACCCTCAAACAGTCCTGCAAAAACGACCAATAACAACACTCAACTGGGTATCAAGTACGTGGGATTCTCTTTATAATAGAGTGTTCACAGAAAAAACTTATACTTAAAAGAAACATATAAGGTTTGTATTTATAGCAAGCAAACAAGCTGCTGAATTCTTTTCTTTTGTCGATGTGGGATGAAAGTGAGCAACCTAGCTGTTTGCTTACTCAGTGACCAACCTACTTGCTTGTTTACTTATATAATTAATTTATCTGCTTCATTTGTTTTCTCTTATAACTTTTAAAATATGGTATTTAATAAAATCCTGAATTTTCTTCTAGGATGTGTGCTCATTTTTTTATACGAGTTGATCTAAGTTTCGTTAAAAACGAAGTATGTTTGAATATAATATATTTTATTAATTATTAGACTCTCTCTTAAATAATAAATGCTCGTCAACATATCTCATCTTTCAAATATCCATCTCACTCGTTACTTACTTGTTCAACAATATATAAAATACAAAATTTCAAACTGCCAATTTGATAACTATTTCATTAAGGTTTTGTTGTATTACATCCTCCCTCGCTTATAAAAATTTTATCTTTGAAATTCAGTTTTTCTTAAATAGGTGAGGGTACTCTTATGTATAATTGGATGTATAACATGCATTTCACTTGACCTTGACTAACATAATTTTTGAAAAAAAAGTGCAACCTTTTCATCTTTCGGTCTACGATAGGCATTGGTTTTTCAAAGATGTTAAGTTTTTCATCGATGTATACATCTTCCAATGGTATTCATTCAGCCTTATTCACTAGAAATATTTTTAGGCATAATATGTTACTGGTGTCATGTATACCTTTTAACTATTCAGGGAGTTTTAGTTAGTATGCTACTCGTTCTACTTTGACTATTATATTGAATAATCCAATGTAGCAATGTTTAAGCTATTTATTCTTCCCAAGTCGTAGCCCTCCCGTTAAAGACGATACACTTAGCATCACTTTACACTTTATTTGAAATTTTATAAGTTTAAGTCTTCAATCTACATTACACTTTTGACAATTCGAAGTGTTTTTCATGTTTACATAATTTGTTTTACCCTCTCAGTTGCTTCCTGGACTATTTTAGGTTCGGATAACTGACTTTCACCTAATTTAGTTTGGAAAATATGAGTTTCGCATTTTTCATAAGAGTCATTTTAATAAGAAAAAGACTCCTATGATTTTTAAGAGTTGGTTGGCTAATGAAAAAAGTATGTTTGTCTTAATTACTACCAAAGTAGATGGTACATGCACAGAGCCTGTCGTGTATTATTTGGAAAGTTCATTCACTTTATCGGTTAATCTATAGATCGTGCTCTAGTTTACTAGAGTTTCTAGTTCCTTCTATAAAATTTAGCAAAATCTTGGGAAGACGACTATCTTTGTTAGATATGATGAAATAAATACTTCATGTCATGAGACTATCTATTTTAATTAAGTGTAAAAATGCATATTGTTTTTTTAAATTTTTAGTTTTTAGGCAAGCACATGCGTTTAAGTATGTAAATGTATATAATTATAGTTGGTGATTTTTATATTTAAAGTTTTAGATTTTATGATTTTTATTTAAATTAATTATTTATTATTTTATGTATATTTGGGTATTTCATGTAATCACATATGCAGTAATTTTAATATATTGAAAGGTCGTAACATTATAAGTTGACTAATTCTTTTAGGTATAATGGTTGTTCATTAAGCGTCGTTGATTTTGTTTAGGGTTTTATTGATGTTGGGTTTTTTATATTTGTTTTTTAGAGTAAATTACAAATTATGTCATTTATTAATATACGAAATTACATGGTATGTCCTTTATCTTTAATACTTACAACCAATGTCCTTTCTTTAAAATATTTACATACATATTGTCCTTTACATTAACTTTTATTTTAGAGCAAATTACAAATTGTGTTCTTTATTGTGTACGAAATTACATGATATGTCCTTTAGTTTTAATAGTTACATACAATGTCCTTTTATTAAAAGATTTGCACACTTATTGTCCTTTGTACTAACTCTCATCCAAATGCACAGTTAACTCAGTTATGTGTCATTTCACATGAGGGGTATTTTTATCATTTGCTTTTCACCTTTAATATATATAAAAAAATTAAAAATAAAAAGTTTAAATGAAAAATAATAATAAAAGATATCACACTGTTATGTAAGTCGGGGAGACCAATCTCTCTTGGTGTTTTTCCATTCGACCAGTCATAAAAACTTTGACAACCATATCGAATAACATTTACTAAAGAAAGAAGTCAAAGTCACAAAATTAACTACAAGGTCTGAAAGTCAATAATAAACACAAAAAATACTTGCAAATACTTTATCAAGTACGCACACTAACAAATAACACCAAAAAATACCTGTAGATACTTTATCAACTACTCACACCAGCAAATAATAAAAAATCAATAAGGAACACAAAGTTGAATTTTACATGTGATTCTTTGAAATTGCTTATATAAATGCAAAAACTGGAAAGTGAACTGTGAGTTGCTCGTTAATCATACAACAACATAAGCCGGAAATTCAAAGACCAGCGAATTACAAAAAAGTGAATTTGGGATTTCAATCATACCGTTGTTTTTTTATTCGACTTCAAGGGGCTTCAATGATGTGCAAGATGTTGTAGGTGATGGTGAAAAAGACGGTTATTGGAGTATCAAAGAGAGGGGATGCTGGATTTAATGGTGTTGAGCGTAAGAAGGATGCGAGTTCACTCGTCGTACTCAACGGTCCGATGTCTTTTAATTGTATTTTTCATATAAATTTATTATTTTTTTCATTTGTTTAATATATTAGACGTGGAAAGAAAATAACAAAAATGCACCTCATATAAAAGAGACTTAACTAAGTTAACTGTATATTAAAATAAAGAGTAAATTACAAATTATGTTCTTTATTAATACACGAAATTATATGGTATGTCCTTTAGCTTTAATAACTACATCTAATGTCCTTTCTTTAAAATATTTGCACACATATTGTCCTTTACACTAACTTTTATTTTAATATACAGTTAACTTAGTTAACTCTCTTTCACATGAGGGGCATTTTTATTATTTTATTTCTACATCTAATATATTAAACAAATGAAAAAAATAATAAATTTATATAAAAAATACAATTAAAAGACATCAGACCGTTTGTAAGTCGAGTGAACCCGCATTCTTCTTACGCTCAACTCCATTAAATCCAGCATCCCCCTCTCTTTGATACTCCAATACCAGTCTCCTTAACCATTACCTTCAACATCTTGCACATCATTGAAGCCCCTTTAAGCCGAATAAAAAACAACGATATGATTGAAATCCCTAATTCACTTATTATAATTCGTTGCTCTTATAATTTCCGGCTTATGTTGTTGTGCGATTAACGAGCAACTCACAGTTCACTTTTTAGTTTTTGCAATTATATAAGCAATTTTAAAGAATCAAATGTAATATTCAAGTTTGTGTTCCTTATTGATTTTTCATTATTTGTTGGTGTGAGTAGTTGATAAAGTATCAACAGGTATTTTTTTGGTGTTATTTGTTTGTGTGAGTACTTGATAAAGTATTTGCAAGTATTTTTTTGTGTTTATTGTTGATTTTCAGACCTTGTAGTTGATTTTATGACTTTGACTTCTTTCTTTAGTAAATGTTATTTGATTTTGTTGTCATAAAGTTTTTATGACTGGTCGAATGGAAATACACCAAGAGAGATTGGTCTCCCCGACTTACATATCAGTTAGATATCTTTTATTATTTTTTATCATTTAAACTTTATATTTTTAATTTTTTTATATATTAGATGTGAAAAGCAAAGGAGAAAAATACCCCTCACGTAAAATGACACATAACTGAGTTAACTGTATATTTGGATGAGAGTTAGTACAAAGGACAATAAGTGTGCAAATCTTTTAATAAAAGGACATTGTATGTAACTATTAAAACTAAAGGGCATTCCATAAAATTTTATATATTAATAAAGGACATAATTTGTAATTTACTCTTATTTTTATCTAATTATGCTTAGCTCATATTAGTTAATGGATCAAGGCTCATTAACAACATCTAGCCTAATAAGGTGTAAGGCCCCGTTTCCCGGAGACCTCACAATTGGACAATCATAGCATTATTATATAAATCAATACATCTTTGATAGAATGTTGTAGAGGAATTATATTAACAAAAACCATTCATTTCATTAATAACCACTATTGTTAAGCAATACATCGTTGCTCACTAGTTACAAAAGATTGTTTAAATGCATTACAAAACAACAATATCAAAACATGAATGGATGCCAATCTTGCTCCGCCGAGTAGCTTTACCCTCATGCCATCCTCAGCAATATTTACCTGCCAACTGAAAATGATAAAAGTCAACGTTGCTGAGTGAGTTCTAGTTTGATAAGTATTAAAATACCTTGTATAGATATATGGAAGTATCCTTTGTTGTAAATTACTTCCTTTATTATGGTTTGTGATCACACATCATACATACATAAAGGTAATACTTTCATTCATTCCTTTACTATATGCATTCATTTATTTCGTACTTTATCATTATCTTTCATTTGCTTACGGACCAATGTGCAATACCTCGAACATTGTGCACGAACCTGATGCTAAGCCTGTGGTCTATAAATAGACCATGAACGTTGTGCCCTAAGCTGACCCAGTCACCTAGGGTATGCTACAAGGGACCCTGTCAATCTCAATGACTGACCCTGCATGCATCCTTCGGGTTATCTAAACCGCATACAGTTGAGCTAACAACAACATGGTCGTGCGCCTCCTATTCATTTGCTTGCAAGACTTTCATTCTTTCATTTATGTTCCACTTTTCTTTATCATTAATCTTTTACTTTTATTAATGATAATACTTTACATATACAATCATAAACACACCACGTAAAGTCACATAATAATAATTATTACGGAACATAAGAACAGCTCATAATTATGCATAATAATAACAATTAAAACCCTAAAGTCAAACTAGGGTCTAACCCTAATCATTCTGTTTTTCTCTAAAATTCAGAAAATTTCTAAGTGTCCTGGGCGCATGGGCACTATCCAGGCGCATGAGCCCTGCTTAGGCGCATCAGTACTATTAAGGCGCATGACCTTACACTTAACCCTTTTTCCTACTAAGTCTTGGGCGCATGAACATTTTAGGCGCATTGGCACTATTGAGGCGCATCATCCTATACTTCACTTTCGAAGACATATTTTCAGGTGCATGGGCCCTGTTTGGGCGCATGACCTCACTTAATACATTCCAAGGCAAAAAGGCTAGGCGCATGAGCCCTATTTGGGCGCATGAGCAACACTTAAATCTTTCTAAGGCAAATTTAGGCACATGAGCCATATATAGGCGCATGACCAACCTGTTTAACATATTCCTAACATATTTTCAGTCCTAATCATCATATCCTCTTATTCTAAGCTTATTACACCTTTTCTAAGCATAAACATCACATAACAACCATAAAACATCATTATATAAGCATAAAACATACGGGTATACATGCATAATAATTATAAAACCATTTTAATACATTTTCAGCCCCAAAACATTTTTAAACACATGAAAAATGCGGGGTCTAGAACTCACCTTAGCTGCTTTCAAGCTTAAACTCTTTCACTTGAACTTTTCAAAAGATTCTAACACCTAGACATGACCAAAACACATAAACCCGAACACTCATACACTTAAGAACTTATATTCTCGGTTTCATGGTCAAAACACAACAAAACCCAGTCAAATAAACAAGAATGACTTACCAAATCATGTAAACTTCTTCTTCTTCTTCTTGAACAACCGAGAGAAAACTCTGTTTTCTTTCTTCTTCTTTTGTCGACCGAAAAGCAGATGTGTAAAGGGTGGTGTGGGTGTATAAAAATATTTGTCTTTTTGTACTATTTTTCACTTTGCCCACTTCTACTATAGATTCTTTTTATTTTCTTCAAGATACTTTTATTTCCTCTTATTTTGACAAAATTTCAAGCGTTACAAGTCTACCCCTCTTAAAGAGGTTTCGTCCCTGAAACCTGTCACTCTCGAATAGCTATGGGTAATGTCACCTCATTTATTCTTCAGTCTCCCACGTAGATTCCGAACCCTTTCGGTATTTCCACTTCACACATACCAGTGGAACCACCTTGTTCCTTAATCTCTTCTCCTTCCGGTCGATGACTGCCACTGGTTGCTCTACATAATTAAGCCGTTCATCCACTTCGATATCATCCAGTGGTACAATCATATCTTCATCGGTTAAACACTTCCTCAGATGGGATAACTGGAATGTGGGATGAATTCCATCTAGCAATTCTAACGGATAGGCTACCTCCCCTACACGTGCGATGATTCGGAATGATCCTATATACCTCAGGCTTAGCTTACCTCGCTTCCTGAATTGGATGATCCCCTTCCAAGGTGAGACCTTCAACATAATTCAGTCGCCCACCTTGAATTCGATCGGTCTATGCCTCTTGTCGGTGTACAACTTTTGTCTATCTTTTGCTGCCTTCATGAAGGCTTTGATCTTTTCTAACTTTTCAGTTGTAGCCTCGATCACTTTAAGCTTCCTAACTCTTTCTGTCCAATATCACCCTAACAGACGGGTGTCCTACACTTTCTACCGTATAGCATCTCGTAAGATGGCATACCAATGCTAGCATAATAACTGTTATTGTACGAGAATTTAGCTAATGGTAAGTGATCATCCCAACTTCCTTCAAAATCGATCAAGTATGCTCGGAGCATATCCTTAAAGATTCTGAATCGTTCTCTCAGACTGACCGTCCGTCTGAGGATGATAAGCTATGCTAATGTGCAGCCTCGTCCCCATCGCATCATGGAATCTCTTCCAAAACTTGGATGTAAACCTAGTGTCACGATCAGACACGATAGACACCGGCAAACCATGATGAGCTACTATCTCTTTAATGAACAGATCCGTTAATCTTTCCGATGTGTACGTCTCGTAGATCGGTAGGAAGTGAGCGTTCTTCTTCAGTCGATCAACAATCACCCGTATGGTATCGTACACCTCGCCGTATGAGGTAGCTTCATTATGAAGTCCATGGTGATGTGCTCCCACTTCCACTCGGGTATATCCAATGGTTGGATCTTCCCGTATGGTGTCTGATGTTTCGCCTTCACTTGCAAGCAAGCGAAGCACTTACTCATGTACTCCACTATGTCATGTTTCATACCCGACCACTAGTAGTCCTTCTTTATGTCATGATACATCTT
>BJCN01341321.1:4302-16575 GCA_018326445.1 Flaveria brownii
TGTTGTTTCACACCTATGCCATAAGTCTAGAGTCTGAACCATATGATATAAATTACCCAAATAATCATTTGACCAATTATTTTTACTTAAATAGTCATTGATTTTTAATTTTACAACTTTGTTCCACCAATTAAACGCTTCCACATGTGTAATATATCTCTGGTCGGCGATACACACATGTTGTATCGCTAAAAAGAAAAAAAGAAATAAATAAATAAATTCAATATCGTCGTAAAAAGATACCACATGGCTGTGTATCGCTGGTATCGCTGGCCGGAGATACCCCACGAGTGTCGTATCGCCGGTCGGAGATACACCATTTGCCCCGTATCGCCGGTATCGCCGGTCGGAGATACACCATTTGCCCGGTATCGCCGGTCGGAGATACACCATTTGCCCGGTAATGCCGGTCGGAGATACACCATTTGCCCCGTATCGCCGGTGATATTTAATTTTAATATTTTGAAACTATCTACCTTTTTGCCTCAATTTTTTTTGAATATTTTGTTACTATTTATGTTATTTATAAAAATAATAAATTTAACAAAATATATTTTTTTAATATATTTTTCTTAGTTAAATAAGAAAATTACTTAATTACTTAGTAAAATAAAAATGAAAATAAAAACAGTTAAAGTTGGATCGCAAAACTAATTAAACTTGTAATAATATATTTATATGTGAAGTTAAAATTAGTTAAAATCTTAAAATATTTTCGTAAGTGAATTTAAATTAGTTAAAATCTCATAAAAGCTTATATTAATTTTTTAAAAATTTGGTAAGTAAAGGAAATTTTTTAAAAAGTATATAAAAAAGTTTGAGATACAAGGCACTCTAATCTTGATGGAGATATGATTTTACCTTGATATCTCTAATAATAAAAAATTTCAGTCCATAAGTAAATTTAATTAATAAATTATATTTAATCAACAACTGAACTTTTTATATGCTGTAGTTTTATAGTCATTTTTAAAATTAGTTGCTACAAACATTTATAAAATAAAAATAGTTTAAATTTTATTTTTAAACATTTAATAATTAGCTATTTAATATATATATATATATATATATCCATATAAAATTTAAAATAAATTCATAACTGAATATGATAATTAATTATAAGTTAAAATAATATAGTAGCAGCTTGATAACTAATGTAACTAAATATTAGATTATGTATACATATACATTATTAAAATAATGTATTAACAAAAAATTGTATTAAATCAATAATACTAGAAAAATATTCTAAAAAATTCGTATCGTCGGCAATACACAGGTAGCCTCGTAACTCCGGTGTATCTCTGGTGATACACAAGGGCCCTCATATCTCTGGCGTATCTCCGGAAAAAAATAAAAAATAAAAATATTTGCCATGTGGACGATATTTAATAACAATTTTCTCGCCGGCGTATCGCCGGCCAAAAGCGAGACGCGTGGGAAATTGTATCGCCCACGTCTCGCCACCTTTAAATCATTCCAGGCGAGATGCATGCTTCTGTATCGCCATGTGGTGATATTATGACTATTTTCGTAATATCTAAAGTCAATGGCTATTTATCAAAACCAGATTAGTCAAATGATCAATCTGGTAATTTTCCCTTAATTTTGTAAGCTTGAAAGCATAGACATGTTTCCAAGAAGGTACTGATTGTGATGCCAGTTGTGCAAACTGCCATAGCATTAATGTGCTCTTGTAATTGAAGCTATATTACACAATTTTATTCTTCAAGTTGCCATATTTTATATACAATTTGTCAATAATATTCTCTAATACATATATAATATAAAGTATTTATTTTTGTTGACGTTATACCATCTATATATTGAAAGTTGTATTTGATAGCTAGTGTATCAAGTGACATAAATGAATATTTTGATGAACAATCTACTACATGTTTGATTCATTTACAACTATAAGGTGAAGGGAGGAGTCCATCTCAATCCACTTAAGTACTCTCAAAGTTTAAAAGTTGTAATTTCAATTGAACTAGAAAAAATGAACGGCAACAACTTGGTGGCATGTGGAACAAGTTTAAAGAATGTTGTCTTATCTATTGTCTTGCAACTTGTAATCATACACCATATGTTTTGGACACCCGGATGTCTTAATTGTTGGAGTTAGGGACAATAGGAAAGTCGTTTTAATTAACTTTGTTTTTATATAATTATCTTCTACAATTTATTTTTTAAAATTTTAAGTCTTTTAACTTACTAAATTAAATGAAAACATTTTTTTTCTATCTCATGTTTTAACCAACCTTAGGTTTCACTTATGGGGAAATTTTTTTACGGTATCTAAGCTCTTAAAATTTTACTTTTTATATATAAGTTTATAGACTTAATCACATGGCGACAACAAGTTGTCCATTATTTGGCTATGTATACTCACATCACATTCGGTCGTTGACGATGTTTTGAAAGATCACTAACTTGCTCTATCTTTACCTTAATTAGACGTGCTATGAGTTGGAAGACGACACTATAATCTATGGTTATGTTATCGACAACTAAAACTAAACACATGTCAATGTCACAAGAGATAAGGTAGTGCAAATGACTACATGGTGTTGTTTATAGTTTTGGTCCAAAGGTGGAGAAACCTAATCTTTATTTTGACGGTTAATTAGAGTAAACTACCTAGGTTCGTCAAGAATCCCGTCTTTCATGAAAAAAGTAAAAGTGTACGTGTCTATTGGATTTCATAATGTGAAGCCCAAGAGTACGTACTCCACTAAAAAATTAAATAACAATCCAAGATAATTCATCATATATGTTTATATATCCGTTGCTAGTGAATATAATATAATAAAAAGATAACGTCATGACTCATTATATAATACGGGCGACGGTATATATAGCTTTTGTTGACATGAAGATCGTTTATATAATAATATATCTTTTTGAATCGCGACGCACACACTCATATTCTTATATACTTATACTCTTATACTACATCAATTCATAATCTAGCTTATGTTAAAACTTAAACATTAATCTTCTCCGGTCTTTTGACTCTTATTTAAATGATAAATGATTGTTAAGCATTATTCTGTTTTCTTGGGTGGTCCAAAGGAATGGGGGAATTAGGTCTCATCAATTACGCATGCATTGCCTTGACCACATAACGCATGCACCCATGCATAATTCTTTATAAACTCCATCAAGACCGCCAAAAAATATTGTTTTTTAACTTCTTTTTCCTTTCAAAAAAGTATACTTCGTTTTTATTAAATATGAATGGGGAAATCATAAGACATAAGTGAATATATTTTCTAAGTTTTTTCCCTGACTTGGGTTTTGTTATTAAACTATGTTAAACCAGTCTTACTTTTAAAATTTGTTACAATACGAATCAATGATATTTCAAAATTTACACGATTAAACTTGATCGATTACAATGCATATGAACGATTCTAAATAAAAAATAACTAAATGAATTATAGTTAACACTTGGATTATCTCTTTACAAATGATCTAAAGCTAAGTCAGTTACCCTATCATTTTTATGAACCACTTATGTCGTTCCGTCCACTCTATAATTAAAATACCGAATGATACTAAAATAATTGATAATGAAAATGATTGAACTCTATATATGATTCTATTTTTTAAAATTATTTTTTCATCCTTTGTATACCGGCCAATGAAAGGGACATGACCGGATTAAAATTGCGTCTCCACGTAGTTTATATTTTCTATCTCGATTTTGATATTAACATATTATGATTTTCTGATTGTAACATACATATTTTGATCGAGTATAAGATATATGTTGATATAAGATCTTGTATTGGTAGGGTTAATATCATTACACAACCACATTTTATTTTTAGAATCAAAGAACCATTGATTTACATAAATGTAATTTAAGTCTGATAATATTTTATCTGTTTAACACATGTGTATATCATTGTATGTAAAACAACTAAATATTACCAGCCTTAACTTACATTTATATAAATCAATGGTTCAATTAGTGGTTCTTTTGATTTCGAAAATAAAACGTTCGTCTGTAATGATGTTCACCTTGTATAGATAAAACATTAATTAAACTATTTGTTTACGGTATGTAATGTGATGTTTATTCTCTTGTCTAGTTAAGTTCCTTATTGGTTCTTTGAAACAAACATTTTGAAATTGGAATTACGTGATTTTGGACCATAAATTGTCGTTGCATCTTTCTTCTTTTTTGAAAAAGAAAGTGGCCCCTGCTTATGTGATAGACGGTGTAATACTTTAAAGAAAATGGAGGGTATTCAATTAATGAATTTTTATATTGGTTTTAACATCTTGTCACTTTGGTTTCTTATAATTTTAACCCAAATTTTTAATAAGTTATTTTTTAAAAGCCAAATGCACGTTTGTTTCTACTTTCTTTAATAGTTTCGGTTTATCACTTTATGTTATAAAAATTTCGTCTTTTATAGTAACTTTCTTTTGTTAATTTTTTTATTGAACCAAGATTTATGTTTGTTATTACTTTTCTTTTTGATGTTCCTATATATATTCTTTAAAAGAATGTGGTTGTATTAAAAAACAAGTATTTTTTAAGTTTTACAGACCATAACAAGTGCGATTACAGTCACAATACCATGACGAACCGAACAATGTTAGTATCCGCAACTGACTTAACTACAATGAACCTAGGCAACACCAAAGCCGAAACCTTGAGCCAAAATCAACGTTAGTAGATTTTTGAAAATTTTCATGTTATCTAGTATCTGATGCTTGCTTTTCACGACTCGATTCACTTACATCTCGCACCCCTTCTCGCCGCCACCATCCCGCCGTCCCGGAAATCGGCAAACAAGAGAAGGAGGTGCGGTGGGGTGGGGTGGGGCTGGTTGCAATGTGTGAGTTGTGTTGTCATGTGTAGGCATGCACGTGCGTCCTCTGACAACTTAACAACCAAATTATGTGGTGAACCATGTGACTCCACCACCCAATAGGAAGAACCCACGAACACACCTTCTTCTTCTTCATTTATTACCCCCTCCAACCACAATCCACCACGTGGGTCCACCTATCTTCCCTCATTTCTTTCTTGAAATACGCATGCAAAACTTCCAAAAATACTAAATCATCACAATATATATATATTTTTTGAACGGTTGGTTAGTTGTTAGTTTTTAGTATCATCAAATTGGTAATATTCACCCATGTCAAGGTTTGAACCTTGGACCTTCAAGAGAGACAAAGTCTCCCACCTCCCTCGTAACCATTAGTCTAAAAGATCATTGGCAAATCATCACAATATATATTAAATCAGATTTTGTTTTTCAACTTTATTCTTATCATTTTAATATTTTATCATAAAATCAGCTATATTTGTGAAGATCCTAAATTCGGGAAGAAGATTATTAGGATTGTTTATTAAACATACATACGTGTACAATGGGGGTATTGGCCTGTGTAAATACGGAATGTTTAAAACTGTGAGAATCATGTTTTCTATTATTATAGATTTAATCGAAAAATATATGGTATAAAAGTTTATTATTTAAACGCAATATGTAAGAACACAAAATTAAATTTAATTTAATAGTCAAAATATAATATTCAAATTACGTTTCTAAACTTTATTCATATTTTATTAGAGAAAACCCACATTTGCTAACGATCTTAAATTTGGGCAAGGAGATTATTAGAATTGTTTAGAATGTTATCATATGTATATATCTATATTTCATAAGAAACTTGGTTAATCATAAAAAAAACACCTCAAGTTCTATAAAAAAGTTATCTTCGACTCATTTTTATTAACTAAAATTGTTGAACTTGTTTAAACACACATAGACTTGTAAGACTAATTATTGGTACAGTTCATTTATTACCGCAACCATCATGGGTTTTTTTTAACAAGCGAGTCTAGCCGTGTCAGCTTCAACTCATGGTTGAGCTCGAGTTTGAAGTTATTACGAAACTTAAACTCGAACTCAGCTTGTAAAAAATACGAGTCGATTCGTTTATATAAGAAAGAAGATACAATTCGGATCTCGAATTTCTTTAACGTATTCTTGGATTTTATATTAACGTTTCCCTGTGTTGTAATAAATAGATTTAAATCGAAACATTAATCCAGATTGCTGTGCACGTGTTACAGAGCAACTCCACTGGTTTCTGCCTACGTAGCTATTAAAGACAAACTTAATGCTACATGTCAATTATTCAATTCAATGAATTGAGACGCTAATCATACCATAATGGGAAAAAAAACACACAAGAATGTTTAACTAATTATTTAAGAAAGAATATTGAGTCGTGATATGGGAAGGATAATCGAGTAATTTGATTGAAGTGCAATCGAACATGGCCATGCTGTTCGATTATTTTGGTTAACTTTCCATTTAAAAGAATAATTTTTATAAGAATTAGATAAATGTTAAACCACGTACTGTTTGTTTTTTTTCAAAATATTCCACGAATACGTATGAAACTCAAGAATTAAGATACAAAAAAAGTAGCATGGGTACATAAGGATGAAACGGTTATGGAGCCAGAAAAAATGCTTCGGTTTCATAACACCATAAGCGGCACTGCCTCTTACCCAACGTTAATTTGCTGGTTTTGAGATTATTTAGCTGAGACATGACACGATCATTCCATCGTAGATCGAATGTGGTTCCTCTGTTAGCTCAGTTTATGGAACATTTGCCTTTTGTCCATCAAATCTTTTTAGTATTGTATGATCCTTAGGCCTTTTTGTTGGTGATGATTAAAATGTAGGATATAAACATATGAAATATGAGTATGTAGGATGCTAATAAAACCCTATCCTTAAAATCTCGTGTTGATGCATACTCTGCTATATAAATCCACATACCACTGAGATTGGTATAAACAAAGCCTTTTAAAACATCTATCCACATGAGAATGTAGCAGCACAAAAAGGTCATGAGACAATTCAAGATCAAAGATTTTACTTAGAAAACAAGAAATTCCAGAACCTGAGATTCATGAGAAATTTAGCAGCAGAATAAGTCGATAAAATGACTCTGTATATCCGCATATATGAGAAGACTTGACTTCAAAAGTGAATTTGCAGAGAAATATTGCAGCAAATGAACTTAATCAGATAATCAAAGATCCACAATTAGACTAGACAACAAGAAACTCTACCTTTTGCACCTTACAAATCCTGCCGTGTTTCATGGAAAAATGGTACAACAAATTGCAGAATCTATCGACAAAAAGGAAATTATGCATAGGGGGAGGAAGATGAACTTAACCCCACATCTTAATTTACCCTGATCAAAAAGCATAATCCTGATTATATTTTTAATCTTTCCAGGCATCCTTGTTAACTCGCCTTGAAGAAACACCAGCAGAAGAAATGCTTGGAGTAAGAGGCATGGAGGGAGTACTGGGTGCTTCCACATCATCCCAATCATCACTCCAGTTGTCATCCCATCCATCTTTTTGGTCAAAGTCAATCTTGGGTCCACCTGAAACAGGGAGCTCAGCATCCAACTTTTGATATTTTGCGCCATTGTTCACATAACGTCTTTTCTGATAGGTTACACACCCCACAACCGATACTATTACTAGTATCAATGCTAAAGATAAGAACCCAAGAAATGGAGTTCGTCTGAACAGGCTGGTGTAACTCAGCTGCGGCATATGGTTTGACTTTTTCAATGGGTTATGTGTAAGAAAATCCATAAAATCAAGACTGCAACTGCCTTCACTTGTTTTTAGAGTTATATATTTTTCAGTTTTTCCATCTTCTATAGAGACCATAACCTGCAAGGAAAGATTTACGAGTTAAATAGTGATTTCAACCCACTCACTATGAATTTTATTTTATAAGATTTGCTACCTTTTGGTCATCATTTTCTTGAATTTGAACATTTCTTTTATCCAAGCGAACAAAATCAGGAGCACTAATATCCACATTTAGCAGGCCCTTTCCCTTATTCTGAATTAAAAGGGAAACTTTTGTAGACTCTAGAAGATAACAACATATCAGTTAGCTTTTGTTTTATGAACAACAATTTATAGTGTCCATGCTCCAACACAAAAGCTAAAGTCAAGAGGTGGATTTTAAATTTCTGTTGTTTTATTAAAGATCTGTGTCGCTTTCGGGTTCACATGATATTTGGTGGGAGGCACAAAGACAGGTGGATTTGAGTAATGTATTGTTCATGGCTGCATCTGGTGAATGGGGGTGGTTGGTGGCGGACAGTAGCAGTGGATTGATGGTAGAACTAGAACATGGATGGGTATAATATGATGATTGACAAGCATGATGAAGATTTGAGGAACATTTTAAACAACAATTTAGAGTAACAATAAAATAAAAATTGGTGTAATTATGTAAAATGGTACAGCTTTAAACAAATAATTATATATAACATGCATTTTAGATAGCATGCCCAAAAAGATTTCTTTAAAGCAAACAACTTAGGTTTTCATTTATGTATAGATAATGACACTAAATTAACAGGAACTGCAAAATGATTATTAAAATCCCAAAAAAAATTCTTTAGAGCATGTTGATTAAAGGTGCTTTTTATTATGCTAATTAACAATGCTAGTTTACAACCTTTCCTACCACCTGTATGAAATTCTAGCATCAACCATCCAATGCGCATGTTGTAATTTGTAAAGCACACTTATCACATGGTGCAACCACTTGAAGCAGAACTTTGAGTGATTGCTAGTAAAGTCAGTGACTACTATCATCTATAAAAGGACAAATGTTGAAGAAACAAAAATTTTGATAAGTTTTTGACATGAAGAAACTACATTTCCAAAAGATATCAGCCAAGTGTGCCAAAACAATAGCAGTGGAGTAAGTACTAAGTAGACAACTATATCATCATTTATAAAACTTTATAAACTGGAAATATGTTGGCATTAACTTTCAAAAGCATTATTACTTCTTTACTTGAATATTTTAGGATATAGTATGCATTGAGAATTGGAATAACAAATTAATGAATGAACTAATATGAACTAAAGTAAAATGAGTATAAAATATGAAGGAACAATACATACCATCTCCTGGAACACTTAGACATGCAATCATTCCATGTTTTTCACCATTACCAATTGTGCACTTGAAAGATGAATCGCATTGTTCTCCTGAAAAACTTCCCTTCCTCATGGATGACAAATTTTCCTCCTTCGGCACATCTTTAGATCCTGAACCTTCATCAACTTTACTTTTCCCGTCAACATTGTCCACCGAATCCTTATCTTTCAAACCCTTTTGCACACTACCACCTTTGTTATCCCCTGATGGCTTACTTTGAACACTCTTAGTCTTGCCCACATTAGCATTTTCGATATCCTTTGAACCTTTGTCCTTCTTCGAATGATCCGGTTCCACTGGCTTAGATTCTAAATTAGAGCCCTGTGTGCTTGATTTCTCACTTAAACTAACTTTCGGGTCCGACTTTACAGCTGTTTCTGAAGAAGCTAAATCATCATGTATATTCTTCTTCACCTAAAACCAAGTTTTAGACCATTAAAACATCACTTCAAGAAACCCCCCACCCCTAAAGTAACAGAAACGAAACAACAACTATAACCATAGTTAATGTTCTTTAAAGCTAAACGGATCCATATCTAATTGGTAGGTCAAAAATACCTTCTTAAAGTGAATTCAATGCGCTAGATTTCATTACTTAATATGATTCAATATATAATCTAAGAAACAGTTTCTAAATCAAACAAACCCCATCTTTTACAAATGACAGATTACCTCAGGATCCGGGTTAGCACAGCGAACTACGACTGTGATTAGAAACAGAGCGACAAAAAGCGTCAAATTCAGCTTCATCTTCGCATACTCCTACAACAAAACACACATGATTTACACTGTAGATTGCATAAAACAAAGAATAGACAACATCAAACATTAATCGATTAACTGAATGTTGAAAATAGAAAAGAAATTAGAAGAAATCTAACCTTTATGATGAAAAATTGAAAATGAAATGTGACGATTTAGGGTTCCAACAGGAACCCACTTGGCGTGTGTGGTCACATTGATAATTTCATCGAAAGAGAAAAAGGTTGAGGATATGTTGACTACAGAAGTCAAAAGCAATGTAAAATGTTTAATGGGCTCAAACAGCCCAACTAATCAACTATGAAAATGGACTTGTGACACTTTTAGCCCATCTTATAGGCCATTATGGAATCTATATTCTACTATAGGAATGAAGATAGCACGGGCTTTTGAGTCTGTTTTATTATTTGTATGAGTGTAAACGAGTCAAGCTATTTGTAAACCGTTCATTAGTTATATGAGGGTTTATCTATTTGAATGTCGGTCTATTTGGTTAAAACCTTTTTTGCGCCTAATTGACAATCGAGCCAACCCGATTGGAAACGGAAATGCATCAAACCGAATCTAATTCAACCGATTAAACTTATTAATTCGGTTTATTTGCTTCGGTTATCTAACAAACCGGTTTTTGTTCGGATGATTTGGTTCAGTCATTTTAACAAACAATATTTTTTGGAACCAATAACCGAACAGAAAATCGAATAAACAGTGGGGATGTGGTTAACCAGTTCGGTTTTTTCAGTTACAAATGTGGTTCGGTTTTTGGTCTTTTCCAATTACAAATAATCTTGCACACGTGTAGTGAGCTACACAACATCTCGCTAAATCATCGAATCTAAACAGGAGCTTTGAGCCTCTATTGGAGCTCGACTATTATACAAGTCCGAGTCCAAGATTCACTAATTAAACTAAAGTAGAGTCGTGTGTTTAAACAAGCCTTCTATTACGTAAGTATTATTTAGTATATTAAATAAATGTCTAATGTCTATATTACTATTACTACTACTATTATTGTTATTATTGACTCAGTGGCAGAATTAAAACTTTTTTTCTTATGGGGTCACTATTTTCTAGTGCTTGGAATTTTAACAATCGAGTTTAGAATTTTCGGGTCGGGTCCGGTTGGGTCGGGTCGGTGATATATTTTAGTTTTTTTTTTGCGTTAAATTGGCGTACTAACTTTTACTCATACTTCTCTCAAGTGAATTAGTTCTAAACCCTAAATTGTCATTACATAATCATAATTTTATTTCATACCCATGGAATGGAACCATCGCTCCACAAATCATTAATCTCAGTTGTTTTAGAAATCAAAGGTACAACAGTTATCCAGACATTAACATATTAACACCTATTTACAACACTAAGCATTAAGAGAGAATGTAGATAGAGCGAGCAAAATAAACATCAAAGCAAAATTTAAACCACCTTGTTAAGTAAAAAAATAAACCGTCTTAACCTTTTTACCTATCTGAGTATTAAATTCAATGCAATATACATAAGCTTTATAACTGTCATTTAACATTACGCCCCTTTCTTCTTTGCTCAAATTCATACTGAACACTTGAAGACAAAACAAAACAAGCAGCCTTACAAGACTAATAGAAGTATCCAACCAGTGTGTTTGTGTCACCTATCTACATCAAACTAGCAAATAACGTGCCCTTGTTTGCTAGCAGAAATAGTAAGCAGCGATATATGCTTAGTAATTATAAAAGTAAATTATTATAAAAGAAGTGTGAGAAAAACCTTATAAGAAATGAAGTTGTGACCTACAGGGTTGGACGCACAAGTAGCCAAGGAAAACCAGTGAACTAAGACCGCATTATTGTTTGCATTCTGAACTTAATAATACTATGAGTTTACTTCCAGAAGATTAAACTACAGGTTCATCTAAAATTTTGATATTATACGATCCATTACTAGCTCAAAAATCAATGAGGTCATTTGACTCCGTTTCCCGAGAAGTAGTTCCGCTACTTTTTCTTCAATTATGAGTCTATGACTCACAGTCAATACAAGAAGCCATGAACGCATGCATGTACATGTACCAATAGATACATGCCACGACTAACATGTGGGTCAGTAGGTTGGGTAGAATGTCACATTATTTTCGAAAAGTCAATGTGCCCTAATTAGAAGGTTATTACGTTGAATTTTGTATGATTTTCCAATGTTTTAAGATCTAGACCAAGCAATAACTGTAACATCTCGTATTTTAACACGATTATTATGTATTTTTTTATATATAATTAATAATGGTAATAATAAATTATAATAATAATAATAATAATAATAATAATAATAATAATAACAATAATAATAATAACAATAATAATAATAACAATAATAATAATAACAATAAAAATAAAAAAAACATTTTAAGACAAACTATAACTATGGGGGGTTAAATGTTATTTTTGAAACTGAATTTTAAACTTTTAAACCTTAAATAAACAAAACTAAACCAC
>BJCN01341382.1:3413-16896 GCA_018326445.1 Flaveria brownii
CGATTTAACTGCATAGCTACCCCCTTTTTTCTCTCTCGCTGGAGTCAACAACCACCGTCACCTCCACTGACTCCTCCCGCCGTCGCCACCACCTCCACCACCACCGCACACGGCGGCGCCCCACCCTCCGACAACTACAGCCGCCGAAGATGCATCTGCATATCCCTAACCCTCACCACCCTCACCGTCGCTCTCCTCATTCTAATTCTATCCCTCACCCTCTTCAAATCCAAAAGGCCCATCACCACGGTCAACTCCGTCGCCATCTCCGACGTCAACGCCACCGTCAACCTCCTCCCTCTTAGGGTTTCCATCAACATCACACTCCACATCACCGTCTCCATAAAAAACCCTAACAAAATCGGTTTCAGCTACCGCAACAGCTCCACCGTTCTCCGCTACGACCACCGTGACATCGGCGGTGTTCCGATTCCCATCGGTGAAATCGGCTCCGGCGAGACGAAACGGATGAATTTGACGGTGACGGTGTTCGCAGATCGGTTGTTGTCGGATATTGACGTTTATCGTGATGTCATCGCCGGTGACTTTCAGGTGACGACGTATACTCGAATATCCGGTAAGATTCGTGTGCTGAAGTTGATTAATATCCACGTCAGCTCGACGTCCACGTGTGATGTTGACGTCCCCTAAGGGGGAGGAGGTTGACGGTGGCGTTGACGTCGGAGATGGCGACGGAGTTGTGCGGTTGTGGTGGTGGAGGTGGAGGTAGTGGTGATGGAGGTGGTGGCGACGACGGGAGGAGTCAGTGGAGGTGGCGGTTGTTGTTGATTTAAGGGCATTTTTGTCATTTTATAAAAAGTTAACAGAATAATTTAACGGCGTTAGTGTTTTGGATTCATATGGGAACAAAAATGTAACGTTAAGGTGTATATGAGGATTTTTAAACTGTAGGAATATAAATGGTCAAAATCATCAAACCTCAAGGATGCAAATGGTAATTTACTCTAAAAAAAATAATGTGAGAATATTTATATGTTTGGGCTGTTGGGCCAATTTTTCTTGAAGACCCAGATTCTTCTACAGCCCATAGAAGCCCAGTTAGGAGTGCCCTCTAACCCATCTAGCCACTATCCAGTTCCCAATCGCTATAACTTGGTAAATAAATAAATAATCAAGTATAACTTAAATTATACACGTTAAATGAGTCGGACACGAGGTTATGATTGATAATGAGTAAAAACATTATTCGAACTTAACACCTATGCTAGAGAGGTATTACACGTTTATGGTTGCAATATCCTATAAAGATCCTAAATAACACATGTTAAAAGTCAAATAAAACACATGTTAACATTTAAATATCTTTATTGATACATAAATGTATTTTGAAGAATCTAATACGTTTTTTTTGGCCATGGTATAACATCCCTCACCAAGGCCGGCCCTAAGGGTGGTACCGGGGGATGATGAGACAGGCCTAAACTTTCGAGGGACCCAATTTCTTTTTATTTTTTGTTTTCTATATATCGGGTGTCGATTAACATATTGATTTGTACCCAATGATATAGTACCATGGCCTCTGCGTTCCATCCCTACTATATATAAATTTTCAATCGAAGGAGATTATTTTTTACTTGATACACAAAATATAAAAAATCTAGAGACCAGCCATGTACCTCGCACAAATGAGTCTAAATTTATTATTTTGACACTGTCTTTGTAAGATTAGGGAGCGTTTGGTTGGAAGAAAAGGAATGGAATGACATTGAGAAATTCGTATAATTTTCAAGTAAAATTAAATTTGAGTGGGTAATGAAATATAAAACACAAGGGAATGTTTCACCTCAAATTCCCTTGGTTGTGGGATTTCAAAATCCTTCCACCTAGAGAGGGAATTTGAAATCTCACAACCAAGGGAATTTGAGGTGAAACATTCCCTTTTGTTTTACATTTCATTACTCACTCAAACATAATTTACTTGAAAATTATACTAGTTTCTCAATTCCATTCCATTTCTTCCAACCAAACGCTCCCTAAATATTTTTTTACGTAATATTATTTTCACGCAAAAACAATATTAACCCACGTATATAAGAAGAAAAAGTTGCCCACATTTATAACAATGACATGGTCTTTGTGAGAGAACCACGTAAGGCACTTTTTCTGCTTATTTCAATGGTTGAGATGAACCACAAACAGAAACAAGAAAAGAGGGAAATTCTTTCTTTCTTTCTTGTTTTTTTTTGGGTTGAGTATATTCATAACACTAGTAGATGACAAAACATAGTTTTTCAGGATAATATGAAAATAATATTGTCCATACATGTATAAATTTGTTTTTATCCAAAACTACCCCTAATCTGTGGCTCTCCCTTCCACCTTCACCATATTATATCCTTCACAAATCACACATATTCTTAGCCTTAGAGCTTCTCACACCATGAATGACAAAGTAGACAAGCTGGTGATCTTCCTAGCGAAGAGAGACGGTATCGACAAGCTCGTCAAAACGTTTCAATATGTATCAAAGCTTCTTGTTTGGCACCTTGAAACAACCAATCCAAACGTGGCCCATCGGGCCAAACAATGTGAGGTGGCGTCAGGGTTGAGCCGAAAAGCCTTCAGGAGTGGGCGGTTTCTCACAGGGTTCAACGCCCTTAGGAGAAACCCGGGCCCAACCCCGACTTATAGGTTTCTCTCAGTTTTTGCTAACGCAGGGGAAATGGTCTATTTCTTTTTCGACCATTTCCTCTGGTTATCAAGAACAGGAGTTTTGGACGCGAAATTGGCTAGGAGAATGAGCTTTATATCGGCTTTTGGGGAGTCACTTGGGTATGTGTTTTTTTGTGTTATAGAATTTAAAATGATCAAAGAAGGGATTGAAGAAGAAAGAAGGATTAAAAACTGTTTGTTATCGGAATCAAAGGAAAAAGGGGATGATATTAAGAAGATTAAAGTGGATCGAGTGATGAGATTAATGGCAGTGGCTGCAAATTTGGCAGATTTGATTATTGCATTAGCTGAGATTGAGCCCAACCCATTTTGTAATCATGCTATAACACTTGGTATTAGTGGGCTTGTATCTGCATGGGCCGGATGGTACAAAAATTGGCCTTCTTAAATCTTGAATTAGAAATAGGTGAAATTTACATGCACTTGTATGCTGATCAGCTTATGTATCATATCATATGCTTTAAAATATATTTTGCATTTCTTTATTTTGATAGTTGTGTGTTTGGGAAAAAAATATAAAATTAAAATACATTTGGACTGATTTGTGAAGCATAAACACTTGGATATTTTAACAAAAGGGCATCAAAACAATTAATTTGAGATGATAATTTCTGGAGTTAGAAAATGTTTGATTATATAGATGGTAATCTTGCTGATCATAAGATTCTTTTCTCAACTAACTTACAACTAAAAGATTCTACTCATTTTTTAATTTTTTTAAAACAAAATTCTAATGATGAGGAGCTAATAGTTATAAAAAAAGTAGGAGATAATTATGTTAGCATATTAATTATTTAATTGAGTTTATATTAGATTAAGAGTTTAGTTTATTTATTTTATTATTTAGGTAGTGTTTGAGTTTGGTTAGTATCAGTATTTGTTTAGTATAAACATTGGGATCAAAGGGTCTATGTAATTTGTCCCACTTTTATTAAATACAAGTGTCCAATCGTCGATCTTAGGTTAAGATCCAAATTTACATGTTATTATTTTTTCTTGTTACTCGATAACTATCACCTTACTGATTAGAAAGCAAGATATGTCATCAAGCAATCAATAATAAAACATTCAAAGTTAAAGTACAAAAGCCAAACAAATACCAAGCGGTGGATAAGTAAATACAAAACACTTAACCGTAAACACCAAAACCAACTAATCACACAAAGCCACGTGTACCAGGCAGTTAAAATTTTAAAACATTCATAAACACCAGTAAAACCGCTTATAGTATCATCAGTCATCACAACGTTCATAACATTCATAATATTCATTTCAAACTCCCTTCATTAACACAATCTCAATTGCATCTTCTTCAATTGAACATCAATGGCGACTCTAAAAGACAGATTCGAACACGCACTCACTCCCAATGCCCTCAGGTCTTACCTCGCAGAGTTCATCTCCACCTTCTTCTTCGTCTTCGCCGCCACCGGTTCCGCCATGTCATCGAGTATCTCCGTCATTCTCCATACAACTTAACATTATTTCATGTGTAAATTGATGAATTATAATGGAATATTGTGTGTTGTTTGTTTGTAGGGAAGATGTCACCGGAATCACCTATGGTTGATCCATCTGGACTGGTGGCGACAGCGATTGCGACCGCATTTGCGCTGTCAGTGGCGGTATATCTCGCGGTTAATGTCTCCGGTGGCCACGTGAATCCCGCGGTGACGTTTGGGATGGCGATTGGAGGACATATTAGCATCCCCTTGGCGATCTTCTACTGGATCTCTCAAATGCTTGGGTCGGTTATCGCGTGTATGATATTAAGATTCATGACTGTATCACAGGTACACAGTTACTTTTAAAATCAACACACCTGTAAAGACCTGAATAATTGTTTCTAATTCAGAATATCTAAATTTTATTTTATTTTTTTAATAATGATATCTAGAATTTTCCGGTTCATGGTATTCCGGACGAGATGACGGGATTCGGGGCATCGTTTCTCGAATGCGTGATGACATTTGCGTTAGTGTACACTGTTTATGCAACTGGAGATCCAAGAAGGGGTGCATTTGGTACAATTGGGCCATTGGTGATTGGGTTTATAGCGGGGGCGAATGTGTTGGCTTCAGGCCCATTTACTGGTGGGTCGATGAACCCGGCGTACTCGTTTGGGATGGGCGTGGTTGGAGGGAGTTTCAAGAACCAAGCGGTTTACTGGATCGGGCCGTTAATTGGGGCGGGGGTTGCTAGCGTTGTGTATGATAATGTGGTTTATCCGGCCCAGTCGCCCGAAGATTTGGTCCGGGGGATTACGGATGGGATCGGTGTTTAGGATGCTAATTATGTTCTTGATCCTTGTAAGTATTATTATTTCTATTAATTCTGTAACTGTGTAATTCTGTAGTTTTTAGATGTATAATCACGCGAGGGTTATGGTCATGTACTCATGTTTATCAACCATTTAGACGGTATTAAGAATGTGATTAAATTAGGTTTGGGTTTATATGATTTTCGATGACCCAATGTGAAGCCCAACCCAGTTTCAGTTAGGTCTTTACAACAGCCAGCCCAATAAGGTTTCAAGTAAAAGAGTAATACTCATAACTCTTTAATTATCTACTAGTTTATAAACTCGTTTATAAACTCGTGTGTTACACGTATTAAATAACATTATAATATTAACATTTATTTATTAGTTTTTAAATTATAAAATTATTATTTGAGATAAAGATATGATTTAGAAAAAAAAATTGTATTAAAAAATTTCATATTTCATAATTTTTTTTTAAGAATTACATTTGTTAGTAAAAAGAAACATGTTTTCTATTTCTCAAAATGGTTAGAGAAAGTGATATGTGACAAAATGCTTGTAAGAATAACATGTAGCAATAATTATATATTTTGCTTTGTAAGAGAAGAGATCTTTAGCTCAAAACTTCAATAACCTTTATAAGTTTTATTATTCTTTTTAATGTCATACTATAATGTGAAACATTAAATTTTATCTTAGATGAATAGAATATATTTTCTAAAATATGACATGTTTATAACTTGTAATGTACTGTGTAATACACGATGCAGTTATCCAATTTACAAGGCGCAGTTATCTCATACTATATGATGTGGTTTTGGATATAATGAATTTATAAAGTGCGAATGTATGTCCTGGTATGAAATATGCTAACTATTTGTTTATTGTACATTAAATTGAGACAGATAAATACAATATAATGTGCATGTAATATTAAGAGGGGTAAGTATTAGCCCGCCTAAACAAGTAAGCCATCACGTTCGCGACTTGCAATTACAATATACATGATGCATAATATATGTTTTGCAATTTACCCCAAATTATAATCTAAAAAATTGTCGTCAAAGTAACTAAGGTAATACATCAAAAGATATATCAAGAAACTTAATATATTTGAAACAATTTTTAAGTTCACTATATGTAATAATAATAAGTTACTTTAAGTTCGATACACGCCTATTATTATTATTCACTTTAATCAACAAATGTTTTGTTCAACAAATGTAATAATAATAATAAAACTTATGATTGAGGTTTGCAATTATTCCGCTAATGCGCTTTGTCCCACCTTGATGCACGCCTATTATTATTATTCACTTTAATCAACAAATGTTTTGTTCAATACATGCTACCAAAAGCTTAAATGGCTAACAACCATACAATGGTGCTAAAAATTTGCATTCTACAATATTTGGCTTTCTAGTTTCTTCTTCATCTACAATCAAGTAATATATTATTATATTGCAATTTGATCAAATGTACTTCTAACTTTCATTTTAACTATCAAAGAAAATCCGACTTAATGTCCACTCTATCTTACGTATGGTCGTTATTATGAGTAGAATCAATTAAAAGTTATGGTCGTTATTATGAGTAGAATCGATTAAAAGTTAAGTATACATATTTAAAAATCATACCGCTAATATTGTTATAGACAATGACGCTATCGACGCTAAAAGTTAAAAGCGTTATTAGTCGATTGTTATTATAGATTATTATACACGAAAAGTATACTTTCTATTATTAAAAACTTTCACACCACTCATCGACTAAATATCTTGCCTTGTTTATTGGTTTATTTTCTTAGTATACAATAATATTTCTCTTTATTAAAATATTAATGTTTGGAATTATCGTTTTTAATTTTGCTGGTGGACCACTAGAAAACAAAGTTTGTACCTACCATCAACATCACTAATTGTTTTGGAACACTTTCTATGCACACATACATCAACAGCCATTTGTTAAATTACAAAAGCACCCTCACCGTTGACCAACAACTTGACATGTTTCATTAGTTTAAAAGAAAATTTACTACGTCTATACCAATCCCCACCATTAATTTGAAATGTAAAAAGAAAAAAAAACAAACTCATGTGATTCCCAAATTGAGAAATAAAATTAAAGAAAAGACCAACTTAAAAGAGACCATTCCTATCAACATTCAACGGTGGTCTTTTGTGGTGGTGGCGGAGGAGGTTTAGCAGCACCGTGAACCGCCACTCTACCGTCACTATCTGGTGACTTTCTCTTTGGTTTTGCTTCTTGTAACATTGACACGACATCTCTCATTGAAGGCCGGTCAGCCGGGTTTCTACTTGTACATAACAATGCCACCCTTAATACCAGCATCATTTCTTCCCTCACCGAGCCACATGAAGCACCTGCGTTTTTATCCAACACGTCTTTTATCCCTTCTTTGCTTTTCATTTTTGACCTAACCCAATCCACGATGCTATTCCCGTCACCGAATTCAGAATTCACCGATGTCTTCCCACTAATGATTTCCATTAACACGACCCCAAAACTGTATATATCACTTTTCTCGTCGACTTGCAAAGTATACGCATACTCTGTACAAAATTATTAAGAAATGTTAATGTTAAGAAATGTTAAGCGTGAATCATGCAAATTAATAGATAAATAAATGTGCTTATATTTATTGACAACAAGGAGATGAAAGCGATAACCACCGTTGGATCTTAAAAGACAATTTTGTGGGTCCTTGCTAACAAAAAAGTACACATTTAAAAATACAAGATATCTCACGCGCATTAGTGCCCGTAATCAACTTCAAACAGTTTTACCCGCTGCCGCCAAAATAAAAAATATATAAAAAAAAACTAGCCCTTTTATCTTTTAATTCTTTTGCACTTCTTTTAGAAGGATGGTTTATGTAAAACATGGAACTTTAGGGGTTCAATTGGCAATTTAGAGGTACCAAATAAGGGAGAGGTCAAATGGATTTTCAATGCAACTATGAAAATTTGAAAAATCAACTAAAATAAAAGTAATGCAAGCAAGTAAAAACAATAGAATGACACATTTAACACGAAGTGAGTAACGTAATTAAAAAAATACCTGGTGCAATATAGCCATACGACCCGGCGATCACCGACATTGACTCGTCGCATTGGATTAGCTTTGCGACACCGAAGTCGGCCACCCTAGCTTCCATCTCTCCGTCCAATAAGATATTACTGGGCTTCAAATCACGATGGACGATCACTGGATCACAGTCGTGGTGGAGGTAGCAAATCCCCTGCGCCACTCCTAATGCTATCTTGTAACGGGTGACCCAATCCGCCATCAAGTTGTCACCTTTGTTCTTCCCATGAAGCAAATCATCTAAGCTCCCATTAGGCATATACTCATACAACAACATCGTGCAATCCATGTTGCTGCAACACCCTAACAATCTCACAATATTACGATGCCTCACATTACCTAACACGTCTACCTCGGCCAGCACCCCTCGTCGGCGTCTGATCGTCTCCTTATGTTTCCCCCATAGCTTTTTTACTGCTATGATCTCGCCACTAGGCATCTCGGCCTTGTACACCGTCCCAGTTGACCCCATCCCTAAGATCTTATCCGTCATCGACAAACACTCCACCACATCCTCGGCCGTGAAATTCAACCGCTGGAAGGCGGTTAGTCTCCACGGCCCGATCTCCCTTTCTTCCACCACGAACCGCTTCTGGCACATTCCACGATAGCAACGGCCTCCCGCTATTAGAACAAACATACCTACACAAATCACTGCTGCTAATATCCAGACGATAGTTCCAGCGGTCTTCTTCGGGTGTTGAGGCTTTACTTCTGTTTCAGTAGCGGTATCACAGGGCTTTCGGAGTACTCCACCGCAGAGTCCATCATTTCCGACGAACGACGAAGGATGTAGGCTCGAAAATGCAGGTCCGAACGACGGCACAGGTCCCGTGAGCTGATTGTACGAAACATTGAAACCTTCAAGTGTACTGCAGTTACCAAAAGTAGATGGAATCGTACCAGTGAGAAAATTGTGCGAAAGATCAACTTCAGTTATCGAAGGTAAAGTTGAGATCTCCCATGGAATGATGCCTGTTAGTGAATTGTCTCTTAACTTCAATGAAATTAGCTTCATACAGTGACCAATATCCCAAGGTATGCTATCGTTCAAATCATTCATTTCAATTTCAATCTTGTAGAAGTTTTCACAGCCTTGAAATTTGGGGATCTTGCCTGTAAGGTTACTAGAGCTTGCAGAAAACACCTGTAAACTCGGTGCACTCCAGATATTTTCCGGCAAACCTCCGGCGAATGAGTTTCCTGAGACGTTTAGATACTCTAGCTTAACTGCATTCGCTAAATCTGCCGGAATTGCTCCGGTGAAACTGTTGTCGCTCATGTCCATGAACGTAATATTAGGTAAACTTCCGAATCCGATCGGAATTGAGCCATTGAGTGTGTTGTTTTGCACGCGTAATCGTTGTAACGACGTGCAGTTGGCTAGCGACGACGGTAGTCCACCGGAGAACTTGTTGGAGAAGAGGAGGAGCTTTGTTAGATTGTTACCGAGGCAGAGATTCGGTGGAACTTGACCGGAGAATGAATTCGAAGAGACGTCAAGCTTCTGTAATTTGGAGTTTAAACCTAGCTTTTGTGGCAGAATTCCGGTGAGTGAATTGTTCCATAGAAACAGATATTCGATCGCCGGAAGCTCGCCGATACCTTGAGGAACTTCTCCAGTGAACTCGTTGTTCATCAGACTCAATTGCTTCAAGTTCTTCAACGACGATACTTCCTCAGGTATGTTCCCTGAGAATTTGTTATTCGACAAATCGAGAAACCTCACAGATTGCAGATTTCTTATACTCGCCGGAATTTTACCGTGAAAGTTATTTTTGAAGATTAGCAGCGACTCGAGCTTCGTCAAGTTAGTTAAAGCGATCGGGAAATCACCGGAGAGATTACAATTAGAAATGTCGAGGTAAGTAAGATTCAACAACGTAGCGAATTGCGTCGTTATTTCGCCTGAGAATGCATTGTATCCGACTTCTAAATGTTGTAGCGATGTTACAAAGCCTAATTCCGCCGGAATTTCGCCGGAGAGGCTGTTGCCGGCGAGGAATAAGAACTTCAACATCTTGAAACCACCATAGGTTTTGGGAATTTCACCTTCGAAGTAGCTTCCAGCGAGATTGAGGTATTCTAAAAACTTCAAACTATCAAATCCCTCCGGCAATGGACCTGTGAAGCTATTGCTGTAAGCATTGAAGAATGTAAGGAGCTTCAATTTCGCAACACCAGGTGGAAATGTTGAGTTAAACAAGTTATGGTTGATATCTAGGGTTCGAAGAACAGTCAGATTGAAGATTGCCGACGGTAGGGTTCCGGCGAACGCATTTACACTGATATTCAAGTGGTGTAAGTGCGTCAAGTACTTGATGTCACCGGAAATCTCGCCGGAGAGATTCCGATTGGAGATGTCCAATGTATTGATCTGAAACGTCTTTGGGTCACATTTGATCCCCGACCATTTACACCACCCGGGTTCAACCCCGGGTTCGGGTAATGAAACCGATGGATCCCAATCATGAAGCGTGTTCATAGGGTCTACCATTGATGACTTTAAAGAAAGAAGTGCTTGAAGTTGCAGAGGAATGGTGGTTGTGGCGGAGGAAACAGAAAGAAGAAGAGGTTGATAGAGGATGAAGAAGATGATGAGGTGGTGGTTCATGGTGGTGGTGGTGGTGATACGGTGGAAGAAGATGAAGATTGATGGTGGATTTAAGGGTGGGGAGAAATTGCAGGTTTTGATTGTTGCTTTTTAGGAGTGATAGTTGGGTGGAGATGATGTTTCATGTTGAGGTTGATGATGATTGTTGTTGTTTGAGTGGAATAAGTTTGGTGATTGAAGAATGAAGATGATGTTGTGTATCTACTATCTAGTATGGTATGGAGTGGAGTGATCAGTGATGTTTCTCATCTTTATACAGACTCCATTTTTTGCTTAACTTGAAAACAACTACTCTCTTCCCTTTAACTTTTCTTTTTCTTTATTACTTCATTTGTCCTAAATCAAATTACCTCTTTTACTTTTATTTTCCAACAACTTAAATAACACTAATTCTTTCGATATACAACCACTAAAGAACTACGAGAATTATATTAACGTTTATATATCCTTTGTTTTAACTGCAACACATGAGTTCATTGTATGTAGTTTACTTCATTTTATTTTATTCTCTCTTTAAATTAACAAATAACTATGTTAGGGTGTGCGTTACGTATTTTAAACCACTTAGATCGAAATAAAAGAAACTGTTAAAAACTAGATGGAACTGCATATTTGATTTTTGTTTTGGCTTTAAATCGAAATCAAATTGGGTTTTCAGCTCTAAAATTTTGAATTTGGTTCAAACTTCAAATTCAACAATAAATAATTGTTAATTAAGCTTTGTCATTTAGTACATTCCAGTTATAATTTTAGCCTAACTCAAACAAATAACAAATAATTGCAAAAAGATAAAATTAAAAAGTAAGAAGTTATTCGGTTATGGTTAAAAACCAAAAACCGAAATGAATCCGATTCAATTTTCAGTTCAGTTTTGAACCACTTTAGTTAGGTACGGTTTTCCGTTTCTACTGTTCAAAATTGAATAAACATTGATAAACCGAAACCAAACTAGTGAACACCTCTATACTATGCACAAATGTATTATACGAATCCCACCTGATTTTTTTATTTAAAAGTAATTTAGTATTGAATATGTCCTACTTATATAAACACTTTGTCTTGTGAATCTAAATGATTGCATTTTGCTTAAAGATAAATTATGTACTTAGGTATCATCTATTAAGCAACCCCACAATAATGTAGTGTGTCATGGTGTGTGAGTGAGAACTTTTATCTTGGGATTTCATATTCAAGACTTTACTTTTCATGATTATTTCTTGGTATTTAATTTTATTTTATATCTTTATCTTTGGCTGCATTTGCTAACAGTTGCCTCTGTTCCTCCCAGGATCCAAGAAAGGTTCTATTTTCTAATGTTCAAGTACCCAAAGATCATCTTTTTCTTTCAATAATAATTATTATTAACATCATATTTGATACAACAAAGTAAATTCCATTTGTTTATGACTCTTCTTGTCTTTAGTTTGTAGATTTTTCTTTTGTTATAATATACAAAGTGTACCCAACTTGCAATAATTTATTATGCTTAACGTATAGTATGCATATTGTTTGGAAATGAACATATGTATTACAAACATGATCATATGGTTGAAGTTGGTGGAATCAAAATTTCTTTGATGAAATTACAGTAAGGTTTTCTTCTTTATTAATGATAATTAGAGAGTAAAACTTGTGTTTTTCTAAAATTTCAATGAGACTGATATCCTATAATAAGGTCAACAAACAAGTTGGTGCGGAGAAACTAGACCCTGAGTGATGATTGTGCATTAGTTATAAGTATAGTTGGTTCGTGAACCCTTTAGCAATTACTTTGTTTACATGCACTTGTTACAGTACAATGAACTTCATTCGATTAATTAAAGGAATGAGCATAAGAGAGACCATGCTTATCCATTGTGTTCATGAACGTCCAATAATGAGTTTGTCTTCAAGATTGCCCGTTTATGTTCGTTCAGTTGTTCCCTTTTGTATATGTTTGTTTGTGTTTATTTATGTTAGTTCCTTTTTATATATATGTGTTTGTGGTCAATTATGTTCCTTTTGTAACAATTTCAGGTTTCAATACTAGCTTTCATATAAATTTTTATTAAGTTGTGAAATGGCTATCTTACCAATTTAATCATTAAAAAAGTATCTATAGTTCAGTAAAAGAGTAAAATATTCATTTGAATACAAGTTAATGAAAATTTTGAACAAAAGTCAATGTTAAAACCAAAACTAATTATAAAATGAAAACCATATAACATTTTTAAACTTAGACTCTACAATCACGACTCTAAGTTAAACCATACAAAGAATATACGCATAATCAAGCGATGGGAAAAAAGAAAAAGAATGTTACTGCTTGTGGGCCAGGTGGAGGTATCATGGGTCCCATATTTTCTTTAAGGTATTTGTTTCCCTGTTGAAAACATATTGGTTGTTTGGCTTGTATGATTATTATTATTATATAAACAAATAAAATGAAAAAAAGAAATATCCAAACGTTGCTTAATTCATGTTGCTGAGTCCACTCGGTTGACTCGGTCATGACCCTACCATGAGTCATTGAGTCGTGGGTGTGCGGGTGCCCACTGCCCACATTCTATCTCCCGCCTTCTCTTTGAATATAAATTCTATTTTTGCTCCTCCTTCTTTTCTAATTTACACTAAACCCCCTCTCTTTTATCGTATTCTTCCTTCCACCACAAATTGTTTAAGTTAAAAATATTTAGAGTAAATTACCATTTGCATCCTTGAGGTTTGGTGATTTTGACAATTTGCATTCCTATAGTTTAAAAATCCTCATATACCCCCTAACGTTTCATTTTTGTTCCCATTTGAATCCAAAACACTAACACCGT
>BJCN01341402.1:12400-22962 GCA_018326445.1 Flaveria brownii
GGACCCTCCCTGGACCCTGCGAAAACGCGGGAGCTCTTTGCAGCACCAGGTACGCCCTTTATTATTTTATTTTTCAAAGATATATGTGTCATTAGTTATAAATTTGTGATTACAAAATAATATTGTTACAATACAGGCAATACAGGAGTAATCTATGGGGAATTTGGGAACAACACCATATCTTTGAATAATGTTATTTAGGAGGTTGTATGCACTAAAAATAGACTTCAAACAACTTTTAACCCATTTGACTCGTTCGACCCTGTCATCTAATTTTTTAAATTCATTTTAGATTAAAAAACACAAGTTGCCCCATTCATAATGAATGACTCGAGATTCATCTGATAAACAGGTGATTATAGGTCAAGCAACTGTACATAGATGTAACGCAACTGTTGAATTTGCTTCAAAAGATAAACCGTTCTTCCCTGCCACTATAAATGACGCAGGCTTGCATAAGTTCTTCCCAAAAGTTGCAGGAAGTGTTCTTGGCCTCAATAATGTTAAAGAAATGCCACCATTAATGGGAGCAGAGGATTTTTCATTTTATCAAGAGGTTATTCCTGGTTATTTCTATTTTATTGGAATGAAAAATGAAAAAAACGAAAAACCCGAATCGATACATTCCCCATTTTTCGAACTTAATGAAGATGTTCTTCCTTATGGGGCTGCAATGCAAGCATCTCTGGCTGCAACATACCTGCTTGAAAGTCAAAGTCAAGATCACAAGCACAACGACGAATTGTGAAGTGTTCTACTCAAGTGTTGGTGTTATAGGACTTTTGCTAACAAAGGAGACTAGTTTAAAGTTGTAAACAAATAATGTTATTTAAAGATATATTTGAGACTATTGCAATTTGGAGAATGAGAGCCCAGAAGTCAAATGTTAAAACTTGTTATAGTAATACACCCCTACAGATTCTAACCACTAAACACAAGGCATCAAAGCTTCATGAACAAAAGGTTTTATATAAATACAAACACTCAATTTGTATTATACAACTGTCAAACTACATCAATAGGAACAACAATAAAATTATTATTCGGCCATAAGCAGTTCAATAATGCATAATAAGCTTCCATCTATACTAAAATCATCAACTGTTCTCAATTAAAAGCCAAAAAATTCTGAAGAATTTTGTAATAATGGTTCTAGAGCACTGGGTGCAAACTTTCTTGCAAAAAGAAAGCAAACCGAAGTCGGCTGATTGTTATAAATGCAGGTTTGATCTTCGAGTATTTTCTTGAAAAATTTCTTTGAAATATCATTCTTCCCAAACGTAGCCGGATGAGCACCACCCCTCGACCAGTCAACGTAAGTCAAACTCCTATTTGCCAATAATTTTGGAGATTGAATCGTGAGCATAGTAGGAAAATAGTGTTCATCAACATAACACGCTGGCCTGCAAAATCGTTCAAACTTGGGGTAAAATTTGGTATCTTTGATGATATCAACTGCAAGTTTTCTATTGGCTTCAAACCATTGAGACCCTTTTCTCCATTGACTGATGTTGACTTCTGGTAACATGTTGATGTCATACCGACCCCTGCCATACGGGCCGGGCTCATCAACTGCACCCATGAAGGAGACCCGTGATCTTGAAATGTAACGATAAATAATGCTGAAATTATGCAGTGGTATGCATGCTTCTGATAAAAGTACAAACCACTCGTTTGAAATGTCTAGTAATGCATTGGCTAAAAGTCTTCTTTCTGCATCGCACATGCTCATTCTTCCCCATTCTACCATCTAAAAATAATAATAAATATTAGTTTTAGTTATCTATATAAAAGACATAATAGAAAATAAACGGAAAGCTAAATCCTAAACAACAAAATTGGCATTTGTAATTAAGGTAATAATTGAAAGAACCTATTGAGCATGGACTTTTAACTGAATTTGCACACGTCCTTTATTTTTGCAAGACTATATCTTTTTAACTTATAAAACTTAATGATAAAATTGAGTTTAAATTCATTATGTAGGAACCATCAAATTTAAGAGAAGTCAAGGGCGATTTTCCAACAAATGAACAGAATTTGGGTCAATTATGGCCCTTTGTCAATCTTTTAGGTTCATTTGGGTGAACTACATATTCAAACGCTGAAACGAAATGAATTACTTAGATTTTGTGGGGATCAAAAATGTGTTGACACGTAAACACTATCTGGTCCTCTCTTTGAAGTTGATAAATAATAAACATATTAATAATGATTACAAAAACTATGATATTGAATACTAATCTCATTTTTCAGATATAACTTAGGTCATGTTGTAACTCATAAGCATTTGATACTTTTGATCCAAAACATCAGGCCAACTCGATCCAACCCAGGCCCATTTAGTGACCGTTTGAACCCACCTGTTTTAAAAAGTTACCCAAATGCTCATTTTTCCAAATCTACTAAAATTTAAAGAATAAAATTATCAACTGCATAAGTAAAGCAAAAGCCATGTTCAAACCAACTATCAAATATGATGTCCTCGGTACTACAATAAGAACTGAAAAAGTGGGCCACTTAAACTGTGGTTAATGAACTGTATGAAAAATCAATGAAGTCAGCAAGGGTATAAAGCAACCACTGAACCACAAAATGTCTATTCAAAGAAACAGTCCACTATAGTCAATATCATGCAATTATACATAGAAAACATTATCATTTTACATGACAAGGCTAATTTGGAAACTCTTACAATTTGAACATGAAATTTACGGCATAATAGGCTGTAGTAGGTTAATTATTGTTTTTGGAATATGTGATTTCTTTAAAGATTTCAATTCATGGAGGCAGTGAAAGACAAGTTTTCAAACCAAGTGTTGGAATGTGAGAAGAAGTGCATCTTAGCTTAGTCTTTTTCACCTAATTTGAGAGAGTAAGTACAACTACTTATATAAAATATGCATCTTAAATATCAAAAGCAAATAATATATATGCAGGTTGGATGCTTGGATGGTCATTATTACTTTAAGTTGAGCTCAAAGATGGAGTTCAATAATACAAGAGTTTCTAAGACTAATCACTATCGAATCCATGATTCCATAATGGTCTTATAAATACTGAACATAGAGCTCATGGTGTGAATACGCTCTAGAGTCAAAGCTAAACAGTTTTATAATCTCCAAATTCCAAGCAACTTAAACAATTAGAGTTTGATTATTACATCAGGTCACAAGATGACATATCACAACATTAGTTACTATTTGTATATTTGACCAACATTTAATTAAAAGGTAATTCCTTGGGCAATTACTTGACTTTCGTAGCACATAGAAGAACTAAGGAACATAAGAATAAACAATATCCATAGAATCATAAAGACAAACTTGAATATGAGAGCAACAATTAATGCAGCCAGCCCGGTTACACTGAACAAAAAATGGATCTCAATTCACATATAAGATTTAAAAAATGATCTTATGAATAGTACTAACTGCTTGATAGCTATGGATATAGATTTCTTAAGATTTACCATAAGAAGCCATATAACTTAATACCTATAAGATTTTTGAACAAACTTTTTCATTTTGAACATGGCTATCTCGTAAGTTATGTACTATAAAAATGGGTTAATACCATATAAAACCAACATACATTCTTCTTTTCCGCAAAAAAAGTCCCTGAACATAATTTTGGTATATTAGAGTCCCCCAACTTGTAAAAAGTACACGAAAGAGTCACTAAACTTATTTTCAGCAAAAAAGATCCTCCACCTAATTTTGTTCCTCAACGTAGTTTTGGTATATTAGACATCAGAGTCTTCCAACTGTACCGGCTTGCGTTTAGCATATTCAAGCTGTCACTTTTATTGAGTGCCAACTTGTGTCAAACCATACTCATACATTACAAATGAAAGCTCTAGCTTCATTATAGCATCCATAACTTCACCAATGACCAGACAACTTGAACCAAACACATTATATGATCTCCAAATTCCAACACATTCCTGTTTCAGTCTTCCTATCATAGTTTCATAAGAACTAAAGTAAAGATTAAACTTAAAACATAGTTACTTTAATACCATACAACAACAAGCATCTTATAACAATCTAACAGCTGCAAATAAACAATGTCAAACAGAACATAAAAATAAAATCTTGCTGACCTGACTAGGAATTTGCCTCCCATAAAAGACAGAAGACGTCGAAAAGTTCGAAATATAATGAGGCAGAGAATGAACATAAATGGAATAAAGCCCTTCATTTGCTGCAAAAAACTTCTCCCACAATGGTGACAGTGGCAAAGGCCCTCTTGTCAAGAACATAAACGCAATCTTAGGTATTCTTTTAAATGGGTATTCTTTAATTTGAGGGACAAATGAAGCTCTCCATAACAGCTCACTGTCATTCATGGTGTGCAAATAATTTGATGGAGTCTTGATCAGACTCCGTAAGCTAATGGGTTCTTGAATACAAGGCTGTTGTGTACCAAGAACAATATTCCTAACGCCTAAACTTCGATTCATGCGTATACTAATGATGGAAAGAACAATGCCTGCAACTAAAAGAATCAGCATGAATCTGAGCAATCTTGATGGCAAAACCCTCGACTGATTTGTTCTGATTGGATTAGTGGTGGGATCTTTGCTTTCCTCCATCGTCACCAACCTTGATTGCATCTTTTAGGGCATTAAAAAGAAACAAAAACGCAGATTCGTTCTAAGAGGCAAATTCACAAACATCTTGAGTGCAACATGAACACCCAAAACCCAAAAGGGGATCCGACACCAACTTTGGAATCAGTGATTATTTCATACTTGTTCTACGAAAAATTGACACATGTCAAGGAAATCAAACATCCCATGCGATATGTTACGGTTTTAAACTCCGAAATCTAAGGTTTTTGATTGGGAGGGGATGAAAGGAACACGAGTTTAAAGAGTGTTTTGGAGTGTTCGAGTGTGATCTATGAGGGGGAGTGTTGGTGAATGTGCCGATGGGAAGAGAAATCAAGAAACAACAAAAGAATGACGAATTTAATGCCAACGTGTTAAATTAATGTTACTTTAATGTTGTTGTCTCTATAGTTTAATTGTTTTTTTAAACGTAAATGTACAATACTGTTTTGAATGATATGTCTTATCTTAATCGGGTTTATCTATTCGTTTTTCAACCGGGGTCGCACTCTCAACCCCTCAGGAGAAAACTCATTGCTATAAAAATCCCTTGTCTCAACTCTAAGCATTTTTTGCTTAGAATAAGTCTTAAACCCATAACATCCCCTTTATTTACATGTCATGGGTATCTTATTTTAATCAGTTGAGTTAAGGATCATTGGTCTATATTTAAGTATTATGAGATTGATGTGAATTTTTTTCAATTAATAATCGTCACCTTTAAATGTTGCATAGCATTTATAAAATTAAAGTTGATATTATTTATGATATAGAGGTTTTTATATCAATATGAAATCATGTACATTTCAACTAATGATCTACATTTCATGATAGATCATTAATATGTTTGGTTAACAAGTGTGTATCGCAAATTTTATTTGGATTATATAATCTGATTAAGGTTTAGAGATAAATGACAAGAGAAATTATGTTTTGCAGGAGGAGCAAGTGGAATTGGGTTAGAACAATGAGGGGAGCTCATGTCATCATATCATAGCTGCAAAGAACACCGATGTTCAAATAAAGATCGATCAAGGTTGAAAGTTCATCTACGTTCACATAACTAAGCATAATTTCAAAGCGTAGTTTATCTGGGTAAAGAGGATGTTTAATAACTCACAACACTTAGAAAAGCTAGATTAATGCCAATACATGATTTTTTGATGAAATTCAATAAATGTGTTTTTTTAAACTGTTGGATGTTTTGTAAGTGAAATGTAGTCTTTCACCCATCAAATGTAAAACTATTGTAAAGATATTGATGTGTTCTTGATTTGTTAACAGTTCTATGAAGGAGTTTTATATATAATATGTATAGCCATAAGAGGAGTTACTTTACCGTATGGGTCAAATGGGTCGAAAATGTAAAAACATTTAAAAAAAAGTCATTAAACAATAGCTTATTATCAAGATAGTGATGGGATTATGTAATAATCATTCTACTAGAGGTCTGATGTGGTTACCTAATTCTAAGTACATCAACTATTAGGCCACTGGTTGTGCCCTAAACTAAGACTACTAAGTGCATATATCATAATTGTGTTGACCAGAATCATTATCTAAATATTTATCATGTATGCTCATTCTTTTCTTTTCAATCCTTTGAAAGTGTAATAAAAGTTTTGTCATGTTTTTTATGATATACTGTTATTCCATTTTTCGATCTTTCTTTGTAGAGTGATAATGATTATCTCTTTATTGTTCATCATCGGGTTGTTTCCTTAAAGGATAATTTATTTCCTGCATCTGATATCAAGGAAACTATTTATGCAAACTCAAATGATCCACTAACATATTACCAAAAAGCTAGAGTGACTAGTAAAAATAAGATTATAAAGATGGTTAGTGGAGGTTAAACTACCTGTTGGTCCAGACCAGACTTTGAACAACTAAACTATCAACTGCAGTTTAAGAAATCAGATAAAACATCATTGTAATACACTGTAAAATTGGATGTGTGGATTAGCTTCTTGATCGATAAAATAACAATAGAGATTAAACGAGTTAGTGGTGATCTGTGTGATTCAAATATTATTGTTATGAAGAAAGCAATAGTTGATAAATTGTAGTGGAGGATGATTTCAGTCATTTGCTTAGACAAGGATATTACAAGGTCTCATGACATTATCCTCTCTAAATACTCATTCGTTGGTTATATATGCATATTGCAAGACCTAATGTGTGTGAATTGAAGTAACCAAATAGTATTACAATGTCACAAATTGACATTGTAGCTTGTTACGAGTTAATAGTGCTTCAACATATGCAATTTAGTTCAATTTTGCAATAGAAATCAGGCCTTAGTTGATTTGGATACTCATTTCTCACGTGGAGAGTATGAATATGCTTTTATAATCTCCATTAAGCAAAATTAACTACTGTGGTATCGAAGGAAGCCAAGAAAATTAGGAACATTACTTCATGTATGTTTCTAGATTTAGTATAGTGTTGAAAGTCAAACTTTGGTCTGATTGAATTGATGGTTCCAGCACTACCTTTTTTATTGAGCTTTCGAAATCAAAGTTGTAGTGTTCATGCTCATTCTAGTTGAAACATGTAATCACCCTCTTCATGTAGCAAGTCTTAGAAGTGTGTCCTGAAGTTTGAAGTAGGTGTAGAATAGATTCGATTTACACTATCCCGTATGTCTCTTCTCGTACGTTTTACATCTATGGAGAGAGTATGAATCTTATTTCTTTCCTTTTGTGAACCTTTATCAAATTTTCTTGTCTTTATACTTGGTTTCTAGGTCACTTCTCTCTTCTTGTTCTTTTTGTGGGTTCTGACAATTCCATATGTCAAAAGGCCAACTAATTCTAGCACAAACTTTATTGTATGTGGCATGATCGCCTTTACTATATCACGAATTTCATTAACCAGCCCCCAAATGTAACAACTGGTCATGTTGCATTCCGGTGTCACAAAATATGGCACCAATCAGACGTAGGCAAAGAATTTGGTATTATACCCTTGTTATCTAAACCAACCATTCAAAGATTCAAAAATTCATTTGTGATTTTCTCCTATTCGTTCATTGGGTTGAACTTTTGAGTCACTAATGCATGAAATTCTTCCCTGGTCATTGCCTAAGTCTTGTCTCGTCCCTTCGCTTAGATAACAAAGTTTCACTATTCCAATACCTTATTTTTGAAAGAATGTGAGGCGAACTAACCATATCCTCATTAACACACTTGCAAATGGTCAAGACTACTACGATCTTCTCTAGCCATTAGATAGTTGCAATTGCTCCTTCATTGTCTAGAAACTCAGTAGGTTTATATGCTTGAAATATCCGATATGAACATCCTTACCTCTTTTTCCTTTTTCTTTGGAGCTTCATCGTATAGAATTTTTGCCAATTGAATTATGACGATCATCATCTTTCTTTCTAGATCTTGAAACTTCTTTAGTTCATCATCTTGCTTTCTAGATCTTGAAATTTCTTTAGTTTGACTGGGATATTCTTTTTCTTTCAGTGTTAAGATTATGGTAGGAATCACGTCTTTATTTCCGTCAGCAATCACCTTTTGTATTTCGGCTCTTGGGCCGCATGATCTTCATATTCATTAACTATCTTATGATTTCCTCTAGTATACACTGTGGGTCTATTTTCATTGTTATTTAATATTCTACAACAAGAGTAAGAAGGAATATCTTAATACTAAGATTCGAATTTTTCGTTAATCGTATTATTAGATACTTTGATATGCATTCCTACATTTATGAAAAATAAGGTACATTTATTATGTGAGTATTTATTTCATGACAAAAAAAAGTTAATAATGAAAAGTTTCCAATATCCTCCGTCTCCATTATAACAAAGTATCTAGCCTACTTATTCTTAGTAGGTAATATTTCTAATACTTGTTAGAACATAGATAATAAGGTAAGAATTTAATTCAATAAATCATGTGGCTTTAATACCAACTTGTCACACCTAACACGAATTCTAGATTACTTTATTAATGGTAAGAAGATGATTCACCGCCAGATCGAACTCCATATTGCTTTGTTGAGGGTAAGAAGATTGTTCAAAGCCAAACATGAACTCTAGATTACTTTGTTGAGTGTATGAAGATGATTCACCACTAAACATGAACTCCAGATTGCTTTGTTGTAGGTAAGAAGGTTCACCCACGTTGTTCATATCTGGCAATCATGTCCTGCGAGAAGATTGAACATACGAATCCTCTTTATTACTATCCACAAGGTATGAAACGTTTGAATATTCAAAAGAATATTCACTAAATAAATAGTTACCGTCTCATAACGAACAACTTAGTTTACAAACGAATAGGAATAAAAATTGTAGAGAACAGAAAAAACAAGAAGCCCTATACGCCACGTATAGGTGTCAGTCGTATTAACTTTGCCATCTATATGTGTCAGTCGTATTAACTTTGCCATCTATATGTGTCAAACCTATATGAGTATACGTAACGTATAGTTTATACGTCACGTATAGCTCTTTTGAATAACTGATTTGTCAACTTCTAAAGGGTATACGTTGCATACGATGATATACAACATGCATAGCATTTTGAAATTGATTGATTTGACTTAGCATGTAAGGTATTAATTATCAGGACCTATACGCCTCGTATGTTGCTACACACGACGTATACGAGGGTATTGATTTATATGATGGGGGTGTCTTAATATTAGGACCCCTTAATAATCCTTAAGATAGAGTATCCTTGTACACATATATACACACATATACATATATAGCACGTTTATTTTTTAGTTGTCAATATTTTTTATTTTAATTTTACATATGTTATTACATAATTAATATAGTAACTGATTGATAAATTACGTTTTAAACACACAAACATGAACCTTTATAGAGACATCTTTATTAAATATATTTGATAATAGTTTAATGACTCGTGTATTACACATGTTGAATAAAAATATTAAATTAATGGTTATTAGTTAAATATTTAAAAATTATAAAATAATATTTTCAGATAAAATACAACTAAACTTTCGTATAATTAACTACTTTAGGTAATAAAATAATATCAATATTTTTTTCCACACTTGAGAATTTAAAGACTTTTGATGTAAAAATTTTTTATACTTTCTATTTTTGTTAAAAACACTGTTTTTTAAACAATTTTTTTTAAAAAAAAGTTCTTTGTACTTTTTCACAAAGTTTTGTTTTTTTAAAGTTACGTTTTTAAACAAAAATACATGTGTTAAGTTACTAAAAAATCTATTTTATATTTTGAAAATAATTAATGATATCTTAACCATTTAATATGATTATTAAATATTAATTTGTTATGCTAATGACATGTGGTAAAATGTTTGTGAAAAATGACATGTGACATATAGATATTTTGTTTTATTAGGATAGATTTATATAACTATTTTTAAATTGTTTGCTATTTTAATGTTTTTCTTAGAATTGTTTGATTTTTTAAACGGATATTTAAAACTATTCTAACATCTCTTTTAAAGTCGTTCCTTTTGTTAATGTCTTTATTAAGACTGTTAGTTAGATGGTTTTTTCATAACAACTAGTTGATATACGGTTCGCGTGTTGCGCGAAATTAATGTTCGTTCAGATTGTACATGTACTAACGTTCAAGGCTCAGGAAAGAAACACAAACACAGCTAATACCTATGCTTTAAACAAAGAATCCGGCAAAATATAGTAGCTTCTCAGATGACGGTACTATCATCATCATTGAACATACGAAAATCACAAAACAGCCAACGGGTTCTTAGATGACGGTACTATCATCATCATTGAACATACGAAAATCATAAAACAGCCAACGGGTTCTTAGATGACAGCCTCATCGTCATCAAACAAAAAACTATGTTCGCCACATTCAAAAGGAAACCCAAAATAACAGAAACGGCAACCAACTGAGTAACTTAGGCTCTCAGATCTGAAAATTTCACAACAAAGCCCTGAGAAACAGGTTAATCA
>BJCN01341411.1:0-11794 GCA_018326445.1 Flaveria brownii
CAAGGATGGATAAATAGTATAAAGGAATGCCTCCGAGCATGACATTAACCAATGAAAGCCTCCCCCAGATGATAACGTTTAGCACTTGTAGGATGAGAGTTTAGCTTTCAATTTATTTAGCACCGTATACCTTCTTATACGATTCATATTGGCACCCCTTGATGTAGGAATGGAAAAGCTCCTTTTTGACAACGAATTCCTTCAGCCAAGAGATCTAGATCGGAGCTTTCCACCCCAACCCCATATAGCAGGTTTTTTTCAAAGTTCACCTTGAGCCCAAAAGCCAATTGGAAGCTTTTAAGAATCCGGGACAGACTTCTTATATTTGATATTCAGCATTGGTTGAATATCAAAGCGTCATCCGCGTAGAATGAATGAGACATTACCGGATCATTATTATGGAGCTGAATATCATGAAATAACCCAACCTCCACAGATCTTTTCATAATGACATGGAGAACTTCCATAACCATAATAAAAAGAAACAGGGCTAATGGATCTCCTTGACGTCACCCCCTAGAAAGGGAGAATTCATCCGATTGCGAGCCATTAGTTATCATCGAAGCTCAATGATATGATAGGTTTTTCCGCACCCAAGTTCTTCATAGACCCGGAAAACCCATTTGATGAAGAACTAAGTTCAGAAAAGACCAACTAAGTCATACGACTTTTCAAAATAAATTAAAGTGAATTTATTAATAACTAATGCAACGTTTCTATATAAAGTATTGTAACAAAATGATAGAATTTTGGTCTAACTAGTGATTTATGCAAAAATGGACTTGCAATGCTAATTTGGTGAATTGACTAATCTAGGTAGTAAGTGCTCATTCTAAAAGATTATTTATATGCAATTAAATGTGGTTAAGTTGTTAAAGGTATAACTGAATATGATCCAAATTGATTCTTGAAAGTCTTTGTGCGAAATGAATAACGAGTCAAGGAATTCAAACCTACTTACTAAAATTGGTTAAATAGAATATGTTTTTTGAACGACAATTACTATTACCAAGAAAATCATCACAAAACTTGTAGAATTTTAAACTCACAATCATTTATTTGGGAACGACATCATGTACCACCAAGCTATTCCCATAGGGACATGTGGTTTAATAGATGCCTATAGTGTAGGATCTCATGTCACTTAATTAAAATAATAATAACAATACTCTTGTTTTCATGGAAAATGTGCTAGTCCAATACTGTATAAAAAACAAAATGAAATATAAGCATAAAATGCAATTCATAATAAACTTAATTCAAACTGGTATCTTCAATGAGAACTTCAAGAAATTGTCTTGACTTGAGTCTTCAACCGAATTGTTGTAAGTTGTGGATGAGGATATGTATTCAGCATGTGTCCTTTAAAACATATTTCGAGTCTCTCTAAGAGAACTCTTTGTCCCTTGAGGTATAACAGCTGAAGCAGTATGTACTATCAAGGTGTAAGAGATAAAGAAGAAGAGCTCAAAAGAGTTAGTGATTTTGGTTCATCTTATAACTAAGGCTTACCTTGGTATTATGCTTTAAATGAGTTAAAACCTCCATTCTCTGCAAACCATGAGTTGAAACACCGTGTTTCAACTCTCCATAAACCATGAGTTTAAATACCCATTCAAGTCTTCATAAACTATGAGTTAAAACACTCATTTAGTATAAATCATAAGTTAATACATATCATGAGTTAAAACACTCAAGTTGAATTCAAAGTTAAAACAACAAACAACTTTATTAATTTTTATTTTTTTATGAAGGAATTCCAAGAATCTCCCGAAAAAACAAAATCTCATTTTTCTCATGTGTAAACCCATTTTCACATATTTTTTCAACAATCTCCTCACATAAATGGAGATCGATTCATAGTTTCTTTATATCAGGATATAATGTAATGACTGAATATTGTCGGATAAGAAGATGTTTGCTTTGAACCTTTTGTTGTGATGCACACTTAATCTCCTAGAGTTTTGGTAGACGTGATGTCCTTGAACCATCCACCATTTGTGTAGACGACAATACCATTGACACAATACACTTGACACAATACTCTTCCTTGTATGGTCAACCCTCATAGTCGTGTTCGCTAATGGTCTTGGAACACTAGCCTGATTTTGTGAAAGCTATACGAATTGCGCACCCCACAATTTTATTTAAAGCGATCCAACCTCCCTTTCACATAGGTGATCAAAGTATTATGGTTCATATGATTTACACAAATCATTAACCACAAATTATGCTTAACCTAATAGCAATGCCATCAAGCATTATAGGAATGGACTAGGAAATGTTTAAACTCCATTTATAACTTTAAAAGGGCATATATCAACATATATATTAGCTTATATATCAACTTATACATTAGCTATGCCCCAATATTGACAATATCTAGATTTGAGAGCTAGTCTTCCTATTGAATCTAGATCTTGTGATCTTTGGTCAACAAGGTTAGGTTTATTCACATACCCTCATTAATGGGCTTTAGTCTCATTCCATAACTATATCTTTCGTCAACCCTTAGGTTTTGGATCCAAATCATTATCTTTGACTTCATCAAGAAAATATGCAATTAAGATTTGTTGTTATGTTGTGTTCTTAACTCACAAGTTAATCTTGCCTATTGTAATCTTCTAAGACCATAACCTTAGGTCTCAATCGAATTGTCTTTAAAGATACATATTCATTTTAAGATGCACGCTCCACTATGCCTCTGATCACTAGATTAGTATTCGAGTCTAACCACTCGGTTGTCTCCTTATGACTTGTCGTGTACTCCACTAAGTCATTAGCTAGTTAGAAATATCCACTTCGATTAAAGAAATCCTTATTGATAACACATTCAAGTTTATTAAATGCAAATAACCCCCACATTTAATTGTTATTAAATAGCATCTAGACGAGTGATGAAAGGTTCTCCGTTCCTACATGAGTGTTGAGAAAAATTCTCAGATACCATTTGTACACACTCTAATGGATTATTTCTCAAATGGCTACCTGCCTTATTTTTTGCACTTTGATGTAATTTGTTTAAAATGACTTTTGACATCTTTACGAAACCCAACAGCCTTACCATCGTGTTGGTGGTGCCATCAATGTTTATTTCTCAACTTAGATTACCGTAGCTCACAAAAACTTCCAAGCTAACTAAAGCAGCACACGCCTTAGTGGAAGCTTCCAACACTTTCTAGTATTTAAGCTAATCTTGTCATAAGTTTGATAGGGAACCCTCACATACTTAGAATGATTCTAATCCATCATCTAGGACGAGCCTAGTAACATGAGTTTTTCTCAAGTTTTTCTAAATTTATATCATTTTCCTTAGACTAAATGTAAATTATCTGGTAATTTGTTTACACAAATTCATTCTTATGTTATAAATCTTCAAAATGCTTAATAATTAAAAAGTACTAGTCTAACATGCTTTAGACTATCTAACTCTAGCATACGAATAGAAGATGTATTATTTTAATTATTTGCAGCCTTATATTATATCATAATATCCCTTTGTAACAATCATTCTTTCATTTAGAGAAATTATGAGACTTATTCACCATCCGTGAAGTACAGCATTTAGGTAAGTCTTATATGCATGTTACACAAATATAAATAACTTCATCACTCAATTTAGGAACATAACTTTGTCTTTGATCTCAAAGGCTTCACTATTTACTCCATAAGTACTTCATCAACATTCTCAAACCAAATTGCTTTGTGATCACATTCATCTATCCCAAACTTCTCTTAATATGTTGCTAGTTCTTAAAGCTAAACAAGCATGAACAATGACTCCAATATTAAGAACACTCCATGACAAGCAATAGATCGTGTCATTTCATGTAACCCTGAAATGATTCCATGTCATCGTATCATCATGTCCTTGTTTCATGTCAATCAAAAATCTAAATCTTGAGTGATCACAAATCTGTCCAAAGTGAATAACAAGTTGTTTATAAGAAACTTGCAAATAATGATATTCGTATAATTTAATTATGTTCTCAGCAACACCAAGTTTTTTCCATCAAATAATGTAGTTTTAAACTATTATTTGATTTAGGTCATGCTACTTGTCATAAGGGTAGCAAACCATTTCAATAGTTTATGTAAAAATATTGTTTTATTCATCTTAAACTAATTTTGGTTTCACAAACATGATACTAAAACGTTTTTTTAAATTAAACTATTTTATTTTATGTTTTGATAACAAAAATCAATGACCAACAAATCCAATTCACTTTTATCAAATAAAGAAACTTTAACGCGCACGTTTAGGATTGAACGATTATATAAAACATTTTTAAAAACACATAACTATATATGTTTATGACATTTACCCGATTCTAACATCACAACATTTTTTAAGATAATCTTGCTAACACACTATTACACATAGACTTTTAAATAAAACATTTTAAGATATACTATGTATTATTGGACACAAACATATTTAACCACATCTATGTATTATAATAAAAAAAGTTTTGGGTTGACACTTGACACAATTCTAGATATTCTAATTTTAATTTTCCCGCTTTTCTCTCTTATTAAATTATTACATTAACTACTAATTATAATATTTATTTTTATATTAACAATAGTTTTTAAATAAGTTTAAAAAAGGTCTTTTAATAAATTAAAAATTATTCTAAAGCATCAAATATGAAGTATTATAAATTTGATTTTTTTAAAAATAAAATTTATAAAAACCAAAATAATTAAAATTCGGAGTTATAATAAAAAAATTAAAAATAACATCTTTTAAAACGGTTTTATTTGGAACAAAAAATATATTTTTTTTAAGAAACCAAAAGTTAAAGAAAATGTACTTATAGTTTTTACTCTATGTGATTTTAATCATATTTTATCTCAAAATATCATTTTATAATTAAAAATTATTATTACTTAACTATTTAATATTTTATTTATCAACCCGTGTAATACACGTGATACTAACCTAGTTATTTAATAAAATTAAACATTTCTAACATAAATAACACGTAGTATTTTTGACACTAAAAATTTTCTAACAGGCATGTTAGAAAATAAAATGGTTACAAAAGAACAATTTTAGACCGTAAAGGTTAAACCAAAACTACACACGTTATTTTCAATAGACATGTGTAAGATTCACCGAAAAATTCTCAAATATTTATTTTATTTTAAACTTTCTATGAACCCACAATCCTCATTAATAAAATTTTAAGATTGTTGTTAAAATCTTTCAATGTCTGATTTAAGATTTTAGGAAGTCACTTTTATAAAAATAATAATGACGATACTCTTCTTTTTCATGAAAAATATGCTAGTAAAATACCGCATACAAAACTAAATGTAAAGAAATATAAAGCGCAATTTATAATAAGCTTGATTAAAACCGGTTTCTTCATGAGAACTTCAAGAAACCATCTTGACTCGAGTCTTCAACCCATTAAGTATCTTCATCTTTGTCCTTGACTGTACCAATGAACAAACTAATTGTTAATGGTTGTGGCTGACGTCTCCTTTAGAGAATTCATTGAAGCATATGTACTGTCGAGGTGGACTCAATAACCTAAAATTGTATCTCAAAGAAAAGAGAAGAAGATGATCACAAAATATTGAAAATTATCTAGAAAGAAAGAAGAGCTCAAAGGAGGTGGGTGATTTTGGTGTATCTTTCTACCAAGGCTCATCTTGGTATTTATACTTGAAACTTAGTTGAAATCTCCATTCTTCATAAAGCATGACTTGAAACACCCATTCACTTTTACATAAAACATGAGTTGAAACACCCATTCAACTCTCCATAAACCATGAGATGAGACACCCATTCAACATAAGTCATGAGTTGAAACACTCAACTTGAATTCAAAGTTAAAACAACAAAGAACTTTATCATTTTATGTTTTTTCACAAATGAATTTCAACGTATAGTTAATTAAGAATAATAAAATTTGGGATATGAATAAAGAAGGTCAATTACATAAAAATGGTAGTTACTATCATATGTCATTTTCTTGACTTTTAAGAAGTCAAAATAGCTTCGAGTGATATGTGCTATAAGAGAGCTCTAAATGCATAAATGTGCTAACATATGTGAATTAATTTACGGTAAGTTAGTATATCATTTGTATACATGCTTTAACGTGGTAATTACTTGTAAATGGGTGGAACATTCATTAGCATGAATCATGTAGTGAATTTATTATTGATAAGAAATAATTTTTAAAAACCATGGGTGATACATGGTGAGTGAATAACAAAGGTGTATTGCTTGAGGAAAAAGGAATGCATCTTGGTGATACAAAAAAACTAACCATTATTTGCATTCTAAGAACTTCACAAACGCGCTTGAAGGTAATTAAAGTTATGGGATCGGTGAATCTCATGAGATCAATAAATCTCTAAGTCTTGTGTAAGCTTTACTTTTAACTTATGAAGAGGAAAAAAAATAATTGGTATAAAGGTTAACGGTGGTACACAAGTGTGACTTTATTTGGATGAGTGATAATGAATAGTTTACTGATTTGCCTAAATGATTGTATGCATTAAATCATGATCGGATTAGGGTTTAATGCTCATACACCATTATTGTTATTGGTTTAATGTATGTTGTACATATGTTCTACAGGAGCAACATAGCCATACTCGACAAAGTAGTTATAAGTCAAGCGTGCGTTACTCATTGTCTTACTTCGCTCATATGCCAAAAGTGGATTTTCACAATATTTAACCCCTATTTTAATTTGTTATACGACCATTTATCTCATGGAGTTAGGCTAACTATATTACTTTTGATAGTAGTTCTATACTTCTATGTTTTCTATGTCTTGTTTTCATGGACATGAGAATTCTACATGCTTACAAGTTGGAGGTAGATATTTAGGTAATGAGCAACCCATAGTGATTTTGAGATCTGTAAAACAACTTCACCTATGTTCATGCTCAAAGTAATGCTAAATGGATAAAAAGGCATATAATGAAAAGATCTAGACTCACAAAGTTGATTTTCATATTCTAAATATAAGAAATGGCTTAAAGCCGTGGTGTTGAGATGCAATCTATGTTAGATAATCAAGTAAAAGTTAGTTGATCTTCTTCCAAACAATAAGGCTATAAGGAGTAAGGGTGTTTAGGAAGAAGAATAACATGAATGGAAGTATGCATACATTTAGAGCACAACTTGTCATGAAAGGTATTACTAAGAATCAAGAAAATAATCATAAGAAAATCTTCTTCCATACTAACATGCTTAAGTCTATTAGACTACTAATTGTCATTAATGCTTATCAGGATTATGAATTAAGGCAAATAGATGCCAAAAAGGCTCTTTTAAATGACATCTTAGTAAAGATGTCTATATGGTTCAACTACAAGGTTTTGCAAGTCTAAAAATACTATTAAGTTATAGAAATCCATTCTAGATTAAAGCATGCATCTTAAAGATAAAATCTTCGATTCTATGAGTAAATCAAAGAGTACGCATTTATTAAGAATGAATATGAGTCATGTGTTTGCTAGAACACTAGTAGGATTATAGTTGTTTTCTTGATCTTCTATGTATATGACATACGAACTTATTCGAAACGAAATCTAGCCTTGCAAGATGTTAGTCTTGGATTAGAAAGTATATCATAATGAAAGATCATGGCAAAGCCACGTATATTCTAGGAATAAAGATCTATAGACAAATATCAAAATAACTAATCACCTTGAGTGAAAGCCCTTATACTAATAAGGTATTCAAATGCTTTTCAATGCAAGATTCTAAGTGTGAATTTTTGCGTATGACACATGGTACTATCCTTAATAAGTCCTAGTGTCCTATAATGAAAAAAATAAAAATGATAGAAAGGATTCCGTATGCTTTACAATTAGATCCATATGCATGTCAAATTTCATAACATGCATAGTGTATATGCCTTAAGCATGACTAGTAAATATTAATAGAATCTCATGACTAGCAAATTGAATAACATTTAAGAATATCATGAAGTACTTCTGAATGATTAAGGATATATTCGTTCATATATGGAGATGTTAAAGAAGAGCTCAAGGTAAGGTCCTTCATTTACGTGATATGCCTTCATACTCAATTTAGGAGCAATACCTTGAAGAGTTCTTGGCAAAGTGTAGTGCATAGTCCACCATGAAGTCTAAATGCATTGCAACATTGGACTCATCAAAAGAGGTAGCTTAGATAAACAAGTTAATTGTTGATCTCAAGGTGATTTCGACCATCAGGATACATATCAAGATATTCTATAACAACTAGGAAGTTATTGCTTATGCAAAAGAACCATGGTCGCATCGCAATATAAAACACATTCTTAGGAAGTTTCACCATATATGAGAGATAATGGAACAAAGAGCTGCTTCCATCAGCAAAATACTTACAGATCTAAATCTTGCAGATCCACTTACAAAGCTTATATCTCATACTAAAATATGAGTATCTTGCAAGTTTTGTAGGGCTTTATATTGCTAGTGGTTAGATATGATTTATAAAATAAAGTGAAAATTATTTTTTTGACTTTTTAGATTTTAAAGCAAATCACAATAAAAAAACCTAATGAAGCAAATAGCACTAGCACACTGGCTCCCTGACAATGCCACATTATAATGTCCTTGTCATTTAGACATGCAAAAACCTAGTCAACCTACGTAGCTAGAGTATGTTGGATATCGTATCCATAGGATAATATGTTTAGTGTTATACATTTTGTTTGATTAATCATATTCTTCTAAATTAAAGTAAACCTAAAATTTGTTTGGATTATGGAAGAAATAAACTTGATTGAAAATAAATAATTGAAACTAAAACTTGAGAAATTGAAACTAAAAGTAGTCAACCTATGTAGCTAGAGTAAGTCGGATATCGTATCCATAGGATAATATGGTTAGTGTTATACATTTTTTAATTATTCACGTTCTTCTAAATTAAACTAAACCTAAAATTTGTTTGGATTATGGAATTTATGAACTTGATTGAAAAGAAAAAATTAAAACTAAAACTTAATTTTATGTTGGCTAATCTAACATGATAGACTTTTTTGGAATTTTATGTTATTCCTTAGTTAATTTTTTAAAAATGTGTGAAATTAGTTAGTATTTATAAGCTTTCTGAAGGGGGTTGTTATGTCATGGGCCTGGCATGGTCATGCTCGACCAACCACTCAACCAGCACCCGCATAGATGGTACGGTGTCCATTGTGATCGTGTCTACATTCTTGTTGATGTGGTCATGCTTTGTAGGGATGCGGTTTTGCTTAATCTTAGGTTTATGCATATAATTTCCTAAAATTACAAAGGACACAATCATACCCTAGACAAGGAATGATCGTGCTTGGTAGGGTTTCCAGGTAGCTCTCCCATGTTGTTTCTTGTGCATCCCTAATCAAGACAAAGGGTGGTCGTGCCAAAATCAGGCACACTCATATCACTTGATATTTTTAGGTAGCGCTCCTACATGTTATCTCGTGTTTATGAGGAACTTGACCAAGTACGGCCGCTCTAGGCCTTTGGCGGGGTCATGCCTTTGTCAATATTTTCTTGATTTCTTCATATTTCAACATGAAATTCAACACCCAGACCATTTCCTTACAAAAGCACACGATAGATGTTCTAAGTACCTAAATAAAGGATTTCTTACAACAATTTGGATGAATAAAGGTTAAAGTCAAGTGGAATATATATATAATTAGATACTTAAGCATAATAAAGTTCACTTAGCATTACATGTGATAGGTACTAAAGCTTATTTTTGTTTGTTAGAATGTCTTTCAAGAATTTGGCATACTTAGGCATTTAAGGCCAATGCCTCGACGAACGGAATATTGATGTGGAGTTATTTGAATAGCTCAAGAAACTTTCCCCATTGATATGAAACAACATCGTCACTTGCCCCATTGATATCGAATATGTCATAGATTTTGAGAAAGTTAGCTATATGAGCATTGAGATTGCCATCAAAATGTCCATCAAATTCGTATGTGTTTGTGATCAGTTGAATGATTCCTTGTTCAATTTTGGAAGTTGTGTGAAGCTATAGTCGGTTTAAATAGGTCGTTCTTCTTAGTGCTCCTGCACATCGTGCCTTCAAAGACTTCTGCATCTTCCTATTCACATATCTCTTCGTCCTGAGCAACTTTTACCTCTTATTTTTGATTGTATAGTTTTTGATCTGCTCAGTGACTTGCCAAGAGTGTTCTCCCAGAGCTCATTGTAACACTGTATTAGGATCCAATTAAGGTTTAAAAATAGGGAAATAATGTTGATTGGTTGGATTATCTAAGATAAATATTAAACTAAAAACTAAATGAACAGCATCGTGCTTATATAGCATGTGACAACATGTATGGGCATATGAAATCACCTATGGTTAGATTTTATGAGTTTTAACAACCAAACTATCTCCAACAAAAGCACAAACTAAACGTTCAAAAAAGGGGATTTATTCCAACAGTTTGCATAAATAAAGTATAAAATCAAGTGGAAAATATTATAATTAGATGTACATCAGTCATCTGGCATTGTGAATATGTAGCATTATCACTATGCTGGACCAAAAAATAGGAGGGATACCCCACCTAATCCTACTATAGGAGAGGTCTCTAAGAGCTAGAGACCATGACCTAGACCAAGGGTGATCGTCTAGTGTGTTATATGAGAAAGTCATTTGTAGTCAAGGGTTTGAGCTTTTTATGTGACAAGTTGGTGTGAATTTTATAACACCCGGTTATTTTTAAAGATATAAAGAAAAGAATAAAAGTAAAGGAAAAGAAAGAAAAGCTATGAAACCCAAGTTAAAGGACTAAAAGTGTCCAAAAGGATAAAATGTTTGAAAGTTGGTAAATAAAGTAACATGGCCGCCCATGTTGCCTATTCACATCAAACAAATGGATTTTTAGAGAGAGAAACAACAGAGTATTCTCGAAGGTTGTAGAAGAAGAAGGAAAGTTCAAAGTTTTTGGTAAGAATTCTCAGTTTTATGATGTTTTAGATGTTTCTAGTCTCGGTTATGTGCCTATAAATGTGATTGTGTGTTCGGCTTGTATATGTGTGTGGGTTTTAGGTGCTAAAAACGTCTGGGAAGCTCAAAGAAGGGTTCAAACCCGAAAACAAACTAAGGTGAGTTCTAGAATTCCCCCTTTTAACATGTTTTTAACTACTTTGTGGCTGTAAAATGCATGTGTATATGTTTTTATAAAATGGGGTTTACCCGTATGTATGTATGTGTGAATGTGTATGTGGGTGGGTGTAATTTTGGGATACATATGTGTATGTTCATGTTATGATGCTTAGGATGTTAGTACTAGGCTTAAATTGTGATTTGAGATGAAATGGGACTGATTTATGTTGTTCATGAGAAAGTTAGTTGCTCATGCGCCTAAACAGTGGCCCATGCGTCCAACGGTCAAATTGCCTAAGTATGCCCAAACGCCCAGAAACCCAGACGCCTGAATAGTTCCCATGCGTCTAAACGGGTGAGCATACTTTTCCCCCAAGTTTGAAAACATTCAAAACTTGTATAAACATAAAAAGGGGCCACGAAACTCACCTTGAATTGATGTAATGTACATGAACAAGAACTTCAAAGAATTAGGCAATGCACGATCAAACACGTTCAACACCTATTATTGATTGTAATTGAGTCTTTAAAATGTGTTCATGGTGAATAAATATATTTGGTAAGATTCGGGTTGGTTTGGTTTAACACGTGACGCGTACACAATTTAGATGTATATATATATATATATGTTACAAGATTTTGATAGAGTTATTTATATATTAATAAATTATTAATAAGTGTTAAGTTTACCAA